>VSMD01069867.1:0-95007 GCA_008750895.1 Mirza zaza | reverse complement strand
ACCACTCACAAAGACACGGAGACCAGAACTTGATGTAAAAGCAAGAGGAGGGTTTATTCCAGCGCAGCGCAGGGGCGTGCAGCGTCACCACACTAGGGAGCTGCCGCCCCGAAGCTTTGAAACTTGGGACTCTTATAGGCAGAAACCACTCGCAGGTGGCCAGGAATTCAAAGGCAAAAACCACACGCAGGTGGACAGGAAGCCACACGCAGGTGGCCAGGAAGTCATAGGCAAAATCTATACGCAGGTGGCCAGGAAGTCATGGGGTCAAGGGGTGGGGAAATTCTTTAAGCTCTATTCTTGTGTAATTATGTACTGGTCGAGGTCAGTTTTGGGAATTTGCAACAATTACCGGTGGGGTTGAGCATCATTTACAGGTGGGGAAGCTTTGTTACACTTGGATACCTAAGAACAAGCGTGGTTACAGCAAGCAAAAGCGGCTGGTAATTTTTCTTACATTTTACACTATGTATTTTAGGAAGCTGGAGACTTCATTTCCCAGACTCGCTTGTTATTTGGCTTTCTGCTGGCTTCTGCCCTGGGGAGCCCTGACAAGTGTCTGGGAGGTGGGTGGAGGAGGGGAGCGACTCCTTTCCTTGCTTCTGCTCTCTGCACCAGCACCCTCTCACCCTCCAGTGCTAGGGCCTCCTCCCTGGTGCTGCACCAGCCAGACAACACCTCTTCCACCCACCCAGGGCACTGACTTGACCATTCCAGCACTAGCCCAAGGGCCCCTCCTTGGTGGCCCCGAGACCCCAAAGGACACCCCCAGCAGCACAACAGAGAGGGTGCACCTGGTCACCCTTTCTCCTCCTTTTATTCTCCAGCCCTAGGAGGGATAGTATTTCCTCGCATTCCTAATATTTCAGTTATCTCATCTTCTCCTTTTGTTCTTTCAGCCTTTTCAACACTTTAGTAACTAGTTGCCTGTATTAAATCCTCTCTGTTCGAAATATCTAGCAAGGTACCCATCACAAAACCATTCAGAAGAAAAAGTGATATTGGCACCCTGTTTAAATATGCATAAATATATATAGATATATATTTATATATATTAAATTTAATATCCAATAAAGACTGCCCTCAAAAATATATTTTAACATCCACTGACAAGACCTCCCTTTGCCAAACTTTGAACAAAGATGCAATCTAGCACTTAGTAATGAAATAAGCAAACAAATTTAAAAAAAAATAAGGATAGACAGATAGTGGTAGGTGAATGGGAATGAGAATCTATATTTCATGAAATGTATAGTAACAGATACTGGCTTTTAAAATGTATTACTTAATTTATTTTCTACATTTGCACTTCTGAATGGGTTGAATATGAGTTTCTCAAAATGTGTTGCACAGAACACTGGTTTTTACTGAGGGCAAAAAAAAGAGGGATTCTGTGTTCATATTAGTCTGGGATCCAGAGCGTATTATACTACTTCTCTTGAGGATTCACAAGGTCTATTAGCATATAAATGGCTCTGAAAGCTTGCAGTAATGGTACCTGCTTAATTTTGTTTCAACAAAATTTTCCAAACTTTAATTGATCATGGGTTTTTTTTTCTCTTCATCAATAGTAAACTGCCATATTTTAGAACTTATTACGGGCCAGGCATTTTCCAAGAATTATTTTCTTTAATCCACTGCTTAAAACACACACATGCACGCACACAATTTCATCACTATCCCTAAATAGCTATTGCTGGTTCTTTGGGTTAAAGGAAATATAAAGATAAATATTTAAAAATGTAAAAGATAAATATTGCATCATGTATTCTGCTTGTCTCTTTACACATTTTGCTCTACGCCATATTTGACTTCTTGGTACTTTAATTATAAACATTTCCTTGTGCAACAATATCAATTGCATCAGCAATGAGTATATGGCTCTCTTAGCTGGTGCCGGCAGTATAATGTGACTGACAATATCCACTCCAGAAACTGCTTCTCTTCACAAAATGTCCTGGGATTTAATCACAGAAAGATGTAGGAGTGAAGAATTCTTCAATGCTTTCCACATTTGTATTTAAATGCAACATTCGTCTTAACATGATAAGTAAAAATAACCAAAGTCCTCAAGGAAATAAAAAAAAGCAAAAAGCACAGCCTAATGTCTTTGTGCCTTGAGCTGCTGGGTAATAACTGGAGCATTACAATATCCTGTGTGCCAAAGGGCCTCCGGAGTGTGGAGGGAAACTGAGGCAGCTTCCATTCGGGTCTCAGGAACCCTCCCTATTTCTAGAGGAAGGTATAGAACCATGGCACAGTCACAGAAAGGGCTGCTGGCTTTCCTCTTTTTTTTAAAATGTTAAAGTTAAATCAGCTGTTAGAGGATCTTTTTTTAACTTTCTGTTTGTTCATGTGCGAACAGGCTTCAGCACACCCTGCAGCTCCAGGGATGCAAACACAACTTGGAAGTGGAATCTGGATGATTCTTAATAGGAGCCGTGATTTGGATTTGGCCGAAAATTCCCGGTCTGATTTTGCAGGACGGGCTGATGACGGCTGCTGGCCAGCACTCGGGCCTGGCCTGGCAGCGCCTGGTTTGTTCCCTGCTCTTGTTTTCCTCCCTTTGAAAGGGCCTCTGAAATGCCAGCTAACAGCTGCTGGAGGTGGGGCGGGCAGGCCAAGCAGAACAGGTGGCCCCACCTGTGTCTCCGTGGTGCCAGCACCGACAACTGGTCACTTGGCTGGGAGAAGAGCTGTGGGGTCAGAAAGACAAAACCGGGGATGGGCGGGGGAGGGGAAGCAGAAACAACAGGGGTGAGAGTGAGAGGCAGAGGAGAGGGCTGAAGGGGCACAGCCTGGATTTTCTGGCATCATTTAGCACTGGTGAATCAAGAGCGCTCAGGCAGAAGTTAGGTGGACAGCACTTCTCTTTCTAAAACATGGCCACTCAGTTTTCTAAGGCTCTCTAATCCTGCAATTCCAAACAGGGTTTGAAACCTGATAACTTTTACCGACTCCACCAGACTTAGACCACACACACTCCCCAGGCTCGGAGGTGAGTCCGTCTGAGTCCTGCGCTCAGGAGGCCTGCGCTGGGAGCCCTGGTTTCAGGCATCCACACCAAAGGCCTGGACGGGGAAAGCCCCAGAGCTCAAGAGGCAGGAACAGCAACCTAACTAAGGGCTCTGCAGGGTCCTGGCCAGTTAAATTTAACCCCCAGCATCTGCGCCTTCCTGGTCACCTCAAATTCTCACGCCATTTATTCCTTTTAGGTAAGCCCCAAATGGGCAGGGGACAGTGCTGGTGCTCCATGTGATTATGAGGCCCCCACGCCCCAGCCTTGGTGGCTTTGACCGCTGGTATGTGTGGCTCTTCTTTGAAGGGTCACTCTGGGCTCCCGGAGCCACCTGGTCACATGCACATTGGAGAGGCAGGAATGCCTGGGACATAGCACCCCTGCAGCCCGTAGCCAATGACCAAGGGGCGCCAGGGTCTGGAAGTCGGTTCCCTTGCCTCTGCTCTGGACAAACTCTGAGGCATAACTTCCCCTCCCTCCCCAGCAGGATCAAAGTGAAGCTACCTTCTGTAGGACTTTGCCTGGGACCAAGCCTTCCAGTTTTCCCTGGAAGCACTTCTTCAGTGAATTCAGAATTCTCCTTGCAGCCCCTGCTCCTGGGGAACCCAACCTAAGACAAGCAGTTTTTAAAATCCAGGTATCTGTGAGAGGAGTAAGTAGTACCTTGAGGAGTAGAGCTTTACGGCATCAGCAGGTCTGCTCTGATCATTTAATAAGAGCAGTGCCAGCAAAGAGCCAGCCTTGACAAAGTCGAACTGAACACTGGTGAGTTTCAGCGTTCTTTCACTCTCCGGAGAAAGTCTCCTTGGTGTGGGGCCCTACTCTAGGGACAGCCCAAGGCTCTTAGGGCTTTGTGATTGGAGGCTGAGGGGACAGAACTAAAGTTTTGAGGGGACAGAACTAAAGTCCTGAGCTGGGGAAAGCTTTGCCTAGGGCTACCTTTGCCCTGGGGTGTTGAATATGAGAGTCCCTGGCACAGAGGAGGGGCTCACTCAGTGATCTGCAGACCACTGGGCTGGTCCTGTAAAGGTCTAGGCTAGGATTCCAAGCAGAAGAGCTGCCCACATTTTCATTGCACAACTTTGTAACATTACTCCAATCTGCTACAGGATGAGAATGCAAATTATGCTGAATTATTTTAATGATTTTAGCGATGTTTTCCATTATCTTAAAATCATAGCCCATGGCAGTAATGAAAAAAATCCTTTTAGTAAAACAAACACTTTTAGCAAATGGTTTTTTCCTCCAGGCACACAGGTGTTTTATTCTTAACTATATGATTATTGCTGCATTTTATATGTGTGTGTGTGTGTGTATAAGTTATGTGTGAACTGGCATAATTTATTGAACATAAAAGAAAATCATTTGATTTGAACAGGGCAGGAAATGTAAACAATTTATACCTTTAGGCACGAGTGAGAAGTGATGGTAGAAGTTGAAAAGTCTGAATAAATGGAATCAATTCACATTTATGTTAAATAGTCTGGGACCATATCACAAAGAATGTGGTATTAATTTAACTTAAATAAGTACTTAGGTCTGAAAGTATAGGGTTTTGTTTTTAAAATGTAAGGAAATCTAGTCTCAAGTTAATTTTAAAGTCCTAGATGTATGTGATTACTCACACTTTTTTGTTCAGTGTGAGGTTGGGAAAAGGTAAGGGTGTTGATCGTTCATGAATCTTTTTAAAAACAATTTTTTTTATTGTTGCGAAGTATATTACACCAGAGAATATAAAATGTATGTGCATAGTTTGAAGAATAAAAATGAAACATACCCCTGCGTACTGTGTACTCAGCATTAGAAAGAAAATATCTCTAGTACTCTCAAAGCCCCATGCTTTGAGTCTTACCCCCACCCCCATTGCATTCTTTCCTCTCTCTAAGACTTAACAGGCATCCTGAAATTTGTATCAATTATTTATTTGCTTTTCTTTATAGCTTTACACATAGGTATGAGACTTGAATAATATATTGTTTAGCTTGGTATGTTTTCCTTTACAGAAATGGAATCACACCATGTGTTTTTCTGTTGCCCTGATATTTTTTTCTTTCAACATTGCTTTTGAGATGTGTAAACTTGCACTTCATTCAATTTCATTGCACTACATTATTCCATTGGGTGATTATGCCATCATATTTTATCCATTCTCCTATTGATAGAATTTAGGTTGTTTCTAGTTTTGTGAAATCACGAAGCAGGCTTTTATGAATGTTCTCTTGGTGCACACTTTCGAGCTTCTCTGGGATCTACCTAGCAGGGGGAATACTGGGTCCTTAGGGTGTGTGCATCTTTAACTTTATAAATAGGTGAGTTCCAGCCAGCTTAATGTGAGCAAAGCCTGGCAGTGCTGTGTCTTGGTTGGACCTGTGGCACTAACCTCTTATCTCCTGTTCTGGGCACTCAATTCTGCAATGTGGAAGAGTTAGCACCCTTAGAGGGAAGCCTCTGACCGATGGTGGGTGAAGCCCATGAATAAATGCTCTTCCCTTTCTCTTCTCCATGCACAATCCAGAGATGCATTGTATATCATTTCTCACATGAAGATCTAGGAACCACGGCACCTCTAGTAGCAACGCAAAGTGAGTCCTTATATTACTCTCACTCCTTTTCTGTTTTGTTCCCTCGTTCACACTGCCCCCTGGGACCACACTCTCAGAGAGAATACTCTGCTTTAGTTGGCTCTGCTTTCTGGAAAACCCAGGCTAAGATACTTTCATTCTATTGTAAACATTTAAAGCTATAAATTTTCTCTTGAGTACTCTCATGAGCTGTATCTCAACAGGTTTTGATGTGTACATCTTTTTTTGGGGCGGGTGAGGAGTTGTAAGATTTTCTTGATTTTCACTGTACCTATTTTGTCATTGACCTATGAATTATTTATATGCGTGCCTTTAAATTTTGTAGACGTTAAAAGTTATCTTTTTGTTATTAATTTCTATCTAAGTTATATTGCGAGTAGAGGATATTTTTTTTTCTGTTAGATACCGATTCTTTGGAATTTATTGAGACTTGCTTTAGGGCTCACTACATAGCCAATTTTTAGAAATGTTCCATGTGTGTTTGAAAAAAATCTTTTCTTCAGTTTTGTGGTACGATGTCCTATATTATTGTCCCCTCCAAGTCTTCTATGTACTAGCTGACTGGTCTTCATGTGTCTAATCTGTCAATTACTGAGAGAAGGATAATGGAATCTCTCTCTGTGATGGCAGGTTTGTCAATTTCTCTTGAGCAGTCAATTTTTGCTGTGTATGTTTTTGTTTTATAAAGTCAGCCAAGGTTAGTCAGGCCTAGAGAGTGGAGTGGAGGGCAAGAAAATGATTACTTCAGCATTTCAAGTTATTCTAGGCTTGAAAAGGAAAAAGTAGATAAGCCTCAGCTTAGCCAATTCTTTTTAAAGTAAGTAACGGGTGACCAGGTAGGGAAAACCTCATTTGTCTCTAAGCTGTTCTCTGTGGAGTTTACACGTAACTGAAGTTTAGGCCAAATAAATGTCTAAACCTTTAAAAAAATATAACTGTTTTCTCTTCCCCATCTTTTATTTTGAAAAATGTCAAATCTGTATCAATTTAAAAGAATAGTATAATGAATGCATATAAAACATGGGCATCCTTCTAGATTCACCAATTGTTTATTTTTATTTATTTATTTTTGAGACAGAGTCTCACTCTGTTGCCCAGGCTAGAGTGCCATGGCGTTAGCCTAGCTCACAGAAACCTCAAACTCCTGGGCTCAAATGATCCTCCTGCCTCAGCCTCCCAAGTAGCTGGGACTACAAGCACACACCACCATACCCAGCTAATTTTTTTCTATTTTTAGTTGACCTATTAATTTCTTTCTATTTTTAGTAGAGACGGGGTCTTGCTTTTGCTCAGGCTGGTCTCGAACTTCTGACCTTGAGCTATCCACCTGCCCCAGCCTCCCAGGATGCTAGGATTACAGGCATGAGCCACCGTGCCCAGCCCAATTGTTTATTTTTTATTTTTAAATTTATTTATTTATGTTTTGAGACAGGGTCTCACTCTGGGGTAGAATGCAATGGTGTCATCATAGCTCACTGCAACCTCAAACGCCTGGGGTCAAGCCATCCTCCTGACTCAGCCACTGCCTCCCAAATAGCTGGGACTACAGGTACACGACACCACGCCCAGCTAATTTTTCTATTTTTGTAGAAACGGGGCCTCACTCTGTTGCTCAGGTTGGTTTTGAACTCCTCGCTTCAAGCAGTCCTCCAGCCTCTGCCTACCAAAGTGCTGGGATTATATGTGTGAGCCACTGTGTGCAGCCTAGATTTACCAATTGTTAAAAACGTTTTGCCAAATCTACTTCTTCCTCACCCTGTATATTATATTTTTGGTTGAACTGTTGGAAAACTAATTGCAGGCATCATGACACTTCACCTCTGCATGTTTTAAAGTGCATCTCCCAAGAACACAGATATTCACCAAAGGAACCACAATACTATTATGACATATAAGAATTTAACATTGATGCGATAGAATTATCTAATATATAGTCATATTCAAATTTCCAAAATCAAGCCCCAAATGTTCTTTGAGTTGGTTTTAATTTAAAAAACCCAATATTTGGTTAAAGTCCCCATTGTGTTTGGTTGTTATGTTTCTTTAGTCTCTTTTTATTTAGAACAACTCCCCCCACAACCTGCACCTAGCACCTGATTTTTTTTTTTTTTTTATCTTTCAAGACATTGACTTTTAGAATCCAGGCCAGTTATCTTATAGGATGTCCCATTGGCCAGATTGTCTGATCGTTTCCCTATGGCTATATTTAGGTTGTTTTTTTTGCAAGAATACTACAGATGTGATATTTTTGTGATGTCATTCTCTGCCCTACCCCCATTATTGGTGATGCTAATTCTTTGGTCAGGTTTATTAAGGTATAATTTATATGGAGTATAATTTACTCTTTTTGGTGTATACAAGGTGTGTCCAGAAAGTATCCAGCCATGTAATGGGAAAAATAGAGACATTTCTTGAAGACGATACAAGATACAAGAAACACTGTACACAGGACAATGACGCCTCAGTCCCCTTCAAAGTAGGCGCCTTGGGACCTCACACAGTTCTCCCAGCGTCTCTTACCCAACTGTACAGGTTCGACATTCCCAGGTGTTCTGCTTGTTGTAGGCCTTCCAGAACATGGATCACTTTCAACAGATTCTCGACCATCTTTGAAGCATTTGTGCCATGCTTTTAGTTGCGCTGCACTCATTTGCATTGTCCCCAAAAGCCTTCTGAATCATCAGAATAATTTCCTCGGAGGAATGTTCAAGCTTAATGCAAAATTTGATGCAGATCTGTTGCTGCACTTTCTCAGTTATTTTGAATGCGACGGCCACGCAGTACACACGCTCACTCAATGATGTCTAGCACCCCACTGACTAGTACAGTGACATTGTCACTGCTCACATGTGCCCATTCCAGTCCACTCTCCTTGGCTGCCAGGTTACATCGATGTCATGCAAACTATTCTCATCATGTTAACAATGGCTGCATACTTTTCGGGCAGACCTCATTGTTTCATGAGTTTCGTATAAATCTATACAATTGCCAAACCTCACTTCAATCTAGATATAGAATATTTCCAGCATCCCCCCCAAATTCTCTCATGCCTCTTTTGTATTCAATCTCCCCCTCCCAGCCCCAAATCCTGGAAACCACAGATCTGATTTCTGTGACTATGGTTTTGCCTTTTCATGAATAAATTAAATGGAATCATTTAGCATGTAGCCTTTAGTGTCTGGCTTCTTTCATTTAACGTAATGCTTCTGGGATTTATCCCTGTTGCATGTATCAATAGTTTGTTCCTTTTTATTGTCAACTAGCATTTCATTGTATGCATATATCAAAAGTTGTTTATTCATTGACCAGATGATGGGCAACCTTTGAGTCGTTTCAAGTTTTTACCTATGATGAAAAAATCTGCTATGAACATTTTAATGGGATTATTTATATTTCTCTTGATTGCTGAGGAATGACGACTACTGGTTTGTATGGTAAATGTATGCTTAACTTCATAAGAATCTGTCAAACTTTTCCATAGTAGCTGTACCATTTTGTATTCCTACCAGCAATGTATGAGAATTCTATTTGTACTACGTAAGTACTTGATATTGTTAGTCTCTTTAATGTTAGCTTTTCTAGTAGATGTGTAATGGAATTTGGTGGTAGAGTGAAGCTAAGTTTAATTGTTTTCCAGTGGTGTCCACCAGATCTCTCCATTGTAAATATTCTGTTTTTCCTTTGTCATGAATAGATAATGTATTTGTAGACAATATCTTAAGATCATTTACATATCCTCTTTTATTTCACTCAATGGTTTTGGCATCTATCAATAATATTTGCCTGAATGAATTATTACACTGATGATTATAAAATAGTGATTTAAGAAAATTCTATTTTTCTCCATTTATTAGCAGATTTTTTTTTGTCTCTGCCTCTCTCTCTCTTTGGTTTTATAGTATTTACACAAATGAATTCTTTCTTTTATAGTCCATTATAATCCATTACTCTCATTATTAATTTTGATCTCAAGTTGCCCTGGATTTGACCATGGAAACGTCTTCAAGCATGCTCTTGTGTCCTTTTGGCATGTCTCCATCAGTCTTTGAACATGTCTTTGCTTTCTGGAACAATAAGATTTTCTGAGATCATCTTACATTTTCCTGGAATCAGCTATTTATCTAAGGAACGCTGGTTTCCTTTTAGTAAGGAATGGTATTAACAAAACAAATTCTGAGCATCCCAGTTACTGGGGGTGGGGGGGACATTGTTTCTAAGCCTTTTAGTAGGTACACCTGGAATATATACCGTATTTTAGAGCATATTGATTTTATATTATACCTTCAATTAAAATCAATACTATAGGATTCTTTCTCATCTGTTCTGATTTCAAATTCTCTCACAGTGAGAACCTTGGTTCCCCAAAATATCAATATATTTACTTATTTTTTTTATCCTAAAATTGTATACAGAATAGTAGCAGAATGATTATACTGACTGCTTGACTAACAACAAACCTACTAAGTAAATTTAAGATGTTTTGCAGTTCTTTTTGTCCTTATTACCCACTTAGATTATACCATTTTGAAAAATTAGATTATTTTTTCTCTGGTCTTATGTTAGAAATTTTATATACAGTTAAATTGATTTGTGTCTGCATTTAATTTTAGGGTTTGATTCATTCATCCTTTTTATTAATAATTTAATTTTATTTTTGAATGTGGGAGACATTTTCTTGGTTTAATAATGTAGGCCTAATCTTGTTTTTAACAAGATACCTGATTAATTTCTCATGATAACGTCAGAGAAAGTTTCATCTGATAGAATCACCCCAACCAAACAGTTGTTGGTATGTAGGTCAATCTAATTTTGGAGAAAAGTTTCTAGTGACAACTATGGGACACTGTAACATTATAAAAATAATTATCAATGCCTTCTCACTAGATGGTAAGCTACTTTGTGACAGAGACAGTGTCTCTGAATCTCCAGCGCCTAAGAATGATCAACACATAAAAGTTGTTCAATAAATCTTTATTGAATGAATGGAAGGATGAACAAATAGATAAAAGGAAGGAAAGAATATCTTAATAAGCTAAAATGATGAGCTAACACCAACTAAATTAGGACTGAAGTGTGATATTTGTATTATAAAAATGCATGTACAAACTGGCTTAATAACTATATAGAAAGAGAGATTTTATTGACTTAGGATATTGTTGCTCAAAGAGTTAAAAATCCAGATAAATTTTTAGACTTCATTAAAATAAATATTTTTTGTGCTTGTACGATATTCAGATAGTCCCATTGCCCATTATTTTGGTCAGATGGGCTCTGAAGTTCTTTATCCAATATGCTTTTTAAGGACGGCGATACAGAGGTAGGGTTTTTAAGAGGGTAGCCAGTAGGTTGAAGAGTCTGGAAACCACATCAATATACTAGATGGTGGAAAGTACTGAGGTAGCTTCCTTTGGAGAAGATTTTGAGATGAAATAACAGCTCTCTTCAGGTTTGTGAGACTGTCATGAAGAAAAAGGATTAGCTGCTCTGTGGAGTTTCAAATAGCAGAACTAAGTCCAACTCATGTGAGGTATAGAGGCTAACTTCAGCCCAGTGTAAGAAATACTTTCTTACAGAGGTGACCAGAGAGGGAACTAGTTACTTTAAATTGGCAAGCTCCTGACATGGTGAGGTCTGTGGCATTGTCAATACTTGTGTGACCAACCATCTTTCAAGAATGTTAGCAGGGAAGGCCCTTCTTAACTTAGACCAAATGTGCTTGAAGAAACTGTCCAGGTGAAAGATCCCACAGCCTGATCTTTTGGGTTAGTGCTGTCATCAAAGGACACTTACTGCTTTCTAATAATTAGATTTCCCTAGTATTGGAAGAATATTTCTCACATATTGATAGGCGTGATTTCTGTGTCACTCATCATGTGGCTCTAAACAGTATTTATCAAATTCGGATCACAAATACCAATCCTTAAGATACTTCACATAAAAGGGGCTCCCTAATCAAATCAATTTTTGAATACTGCCTAATATACTACTCTTAGAGATTCATAATCAGTGAGAACATATGAGAGAGTCTGAGAAGAAAGTTGTTTTAACTTTAACTCAGCATTTTCTAAACGTAGTTGCCAATGGAATTCTAAATTTTTTTTTTAACACTAAATATCTTTTCTGCCAAGTTTCCTTGGTAATGCCGCCTGCTTTCCTCCTTTCTGTGTCTCCTTCCTCTGGGGTCGTGTTTTTTTTTTCTTCCAGGAGAACAAGTGATTTATTCTGGAAGGGTTTTATGTTCTTAACAACCATTTTTTTTTTTCCAGTATATTATGGGAGTACATTGTTTGTAAGACTGTAGCCTCAAACGCCATTTTCGCATCGACCACAAGGTGGCTCTGCTAGTCTTACGAAAAACCCAAGCTGCTGGTGTCCCGAACCTCTGCCACACAAGGACCTTAGACACCACGGGCTTGAGCCTGTGCCCGAGTTAAGTAGAACTATTGCCACCTGACCCAGATGGGTGACGTGTTCCAAAGAATGTTATAAGTTCTGGAGTTTTTTTGGTCATCCCTTCCAAGTTTCCATTTTGAGGATAAATTTTCTTGGAGTTCACGAGTGGGACCCTTTTCTTCCAGATCAGTGAAGAGCGGACACACCTGCAATCTAGGAAGGGTCTTTTCCTGCCCGGCCACTGTGTATTTTCAACTAAACGTATTTAGTGTCATACCAGGTCTTTGAGAACAGAAAGATGTGAAGCAGGAAGCCGAGCTTTTAGCCGGGAGCTCTTAGGCACCCTGACCTCTGGCTTAACCCTCATTACTGATGAATTCATTTTCCTTAGCAGCAGCAGGAACAGTTGAATGGTGTGAGGCTGAAATGCCACTTCTAAGTATCCACCCAGGAGAAATAAAAACATATGTCCTCACATGGACTTGAACATGAATGTTCACAACAGCACTGCTCATAATGGCCAAAAAGTGGAAACAACCCAAATGTTCATTGATGTATGAATGGATAACCAAAATGTGGTATGTACATGCAATGGAATCTTACTCAGCCTTAAAAAGGAAGAAAATCCTGTTACATGCTATAGTGTGGATGAACCTTGAAGACGTCCTGCTAAGTAAAATAAGCCAGTCACAAGAAGACAAATACTGTATGATTCCACTTACACGAGGTATCTAAAGTCGTCTTTCATGCCCTTTTTTGGTCTGAGTCTGGCCACGGTTCTGCTGGTTATTTCTGGGGGGTTCGGGAGCCCTTTCCCCATCCACATCAGGAGTTGTGGCCTCTGGAGTCACTGGGGTCACATAATGAATTTTAAGATAAGTCGAGCTTACAGCAGCCTAGGGAGCTACATTGGTGCTGCATGGTTAGCTACAGTGATAGCCTGCTTCAAACGAGTGCTTTTCGTCACAGGCTTTATGTAGCTGAAAGCCCACGTGCCATATTGAATAATCTCAGCCCAGTTAAGTTCCCCTTCCATCATCATGATGACTCAGACGCGATGAGCAAAGAGGCACTGTTGAGAGGACAAGTGGGGATGTGACCTTCAACCTCAATTCAAACATGTGTGTGCTTTCAGGTCTCATTTGGTGGTGTTTTCGTCTTGTGGGTGCATGTGATTTATTCCACACACCTGCCTACGAGCATTGGCAATGTCTGTGCCAGACCTGGTCGCGTTTGCCACCTTGAGATCAGAGATAATTAGGTGTTTGTTCAAGATCCTTGCATCAAATAATGAGCTAAATATTGGAATTACAAGGACTTTAACTCTGATAGGGTAAAGGTGACAGAACCCAGCTCTAATTCTGTAGCTATGCCTTCGATTCCAAAGGAAGCTGTATGAATATTTTATTTATAAGATTTAAGAAAAGAGTATGGATTCTCACCAGGTGTCTTTATACACACATAATGTTAACTGTTGTGAGGGGAAGACTAAGGGAAGGTAAGCACTGGCCAAGGCAGGTTTTATCCCATTTCTGTGCCCCATTAAATTGAGAGCTTTGTTACCTCAGTGTGCTTCCTCACATTTCTGTTATCCAGTCATGTGATATTCAGATATTTTTCAGTGTATATGAGGCAGGCTGTGACCCATAAGAGGATGGTCCCCACAGTTCCTCCTGTGCCAGGCATCAACCCTTTCCTTAGAGGATTATGCACTCAGATTAGAGAGAGGCAGAAAGCAACAGCACTGTTAAAGTGGAAGAGAAGCTCTTGTTTGGGAATAAGTAATTAATGGCAGGCATGTTTCAGAGTGTATTGGAATGAAGCAATGTCTTTATTATTATCTCTTGACACATTAATTTAATATAAAATTCATGACATCTGCTGGTTACTTCTCCTACATGGTGTTCCCATCAACCCATCCTTCTAATATGCTTGTCTTAGTCCGTTTCATGCTGCTAAATCCTGGCTTAGTCACTTACCAGCTGTGTCTCTGGACAAATGACCTGTGTGTCAATGGTTGCCAGATTTAGCAAATAAAAATACGGGATGCCTGTGTTACATTTGAATGATTTCTGATTGCCTATGCATTTGTACATGGCAATGAAAGAACAATATTGCACGAAACATACTTAAGCTAAGTATTATTTGTTGTTTATTTGGAATAAATTGTAAGTATCTAAATTACCTGCCTCTTTAATTACATTTTCCCAATGATTTGACTCTCCTAATGGTTTCTCTATTTGTAGAATTTTCTTCTAAAATTCCTTACAGTTACAGTGCAAGTTTCATTTACATTGTAATGTAGCTTCTGCTGTGGTCACATCCAACTCCTTTCATTCTTTTGTCCATTGGACCTTCATTAGTGAGAAAACATTAGCGTTATTAACTCAACAGTAACGTCATGCACTAGTATACTGGCACATACTGGCATAAAGTTAACAACCTGGAGAACTTTTCTTCCAATTTGATTTGTTAAAGTACATAATATTATCTTTCATGGCATAACTTGCCCTTCTATTCTTTAGGATTGCACTGCATGTCTCGGTCAATGACTTTTTAATAATCCACTGACAAAAAAGAGCATTGTCATTAATGTTTATTCCTTTATTTTTCAGCACTACATATGACAATTTCACCAGCTTCCATGCTGGAAGAATATTTAGTAACATCTATGTGAAAGAATAGAGTTCTTCAAGGGATAAAACTGTTTTCAAAAGATACTCATAGCAAGTGCCCTAATAAACACTTCAAATACAAATTTCTTTTCCTGTTCATAAATAATATTGTTCCTTTTATGAATAGCCATGACATTTTTTTGTTGATACTTTCTTTAATGCATTCAGGTTCCTTTAAGCATGGAGCACTTCAATAATGCTGTTTTTCAATTTGCATAATCCTGTTGTTAACAGATATTGAAAATTATGAACAAGAAAATAGTAGGTTTCATTCAATGGATTGTTTAAGAAGTCAACTGCATTTGTTAAAGAGAACCAATGGTATTTTGAATTCAAGAGAACTGAAAAACTATGTCAGGGGTCTGTAAGACAACTCCCAAACTCAGAAACCTACTGGAAGATAGATTTAACCATTCCAAGATATGTTCAAAACATCATGTCATACACAATAAAAAGATACAATCTCATCTGTCAATTAAAAATAAGTAAATACATTTTTTTAAAAAAAGAAATTTAAAAACCTGAAATTTTTTAGAATTCATAGAACTCAGCATATACTCAGCATATACTTGCACTCATGATAAGATTTATTGCAATGACATAGTAAGGATGCAAAGCTGGACCGTAAGGGAAAAGGACCCCATCCAAGACTGGAAGAATGAGTGAGAAGTCTTCTTGTGCCCATCTCCTCCCATGAGGGGTGGTACAGAATGCACTCTTCCCCTAGTAGTATGTACACAACATTTCTGTCCAGGGGAGCCCATTAGTGTCTCTGCCCAAGGTTTTTTTATTTTTAAATTAACTTTTTAATTTTACAATAGTTTTAGACTTACAGAAAAATTGCAAAGACAGAAGAGAGTTCCCACATATCCATTTTTATCTACTATTAACCTTTTGCATTAGTATGGTGTATTTGTCTCAATTAATGAAACAGTATTGATATATGATTATTAACTGAAGCTCATATTTTATTCAAATTTCCTTAGGTTTTACCTAATTTCCTTTTTCTGTTTCAAGATCCTCATCTAAAATACCACATTATACGTAGTCATCATATCTCCTTAGTTTCTCTTGGCTGTGATGGTTTCTGAGACGTTCCTTGTGGACCGAACCAAAGGTATTTCTAATTAGCAGTGGTTACTTGTTCTCAACTTAGCATTGTGTCAAAGGACAGTTTTCCCCTTTCTTGAATATTAACAATAAGTGCTCTTAGTTCTTAGTCTTTTTTGTTTTCTCTTAGCCAAACTTGCAGTAGAGACCACAAGGAATTGTCCAGATCTTTCTTTGGGGGGGATATGATTTTTAGCCAGTGTTGCATTTGTGATTTAAGCACTTATAAGTGGCAGGAAAAAAATCTCTAATTCCTGAAATCTTGTAATTTGTTGAAAAAAGCTGAACACAAGACATTCAGGGCATTCTGACAAAGTCAACATAGGATGGCAGGACAAAGTTATTAAATGCAGGACACCTGGCAAGCCTATCCTGGGCCCGGGAGAGGCTTGCTCTAGCCCTGCAGATGGAGGCAGCCTGGGACGCAGGGCATGGGCAGTCCCCTGGCTGACCCCCACCACGACCTCCACTGCAGGGACATCCCTCCTCTTTTCTGTACTTTCTGGCCCTGGCATGAACCTTGTTGGCGCCAGTGGGCTTTTAATATTTTCCATTCTTGGCTATGATACATTTCACCTCAAAAATGCTTCCTCCCCCTCACCAAAGGGCGTGTCTTTCCCGGGAGAGGAACCAACCCGAGGCTGGGCGTTGAGCTGACCCACCCGTGTTGTGGGGCTCGAACGAGCCGCAGCCCAGCCTGGGAGGAAGAGGTGGCAGAAATGTCTTCCCAGCCAATGGAGTGAGCTCCCAGGCCAGCCTGAGACCTCGTGGCCCCGCAGGAAGCCTGGATCCAGGGCCACAAGGCAGGGGGCCACCTGCTCGGGCCCATCTGAGACTCAGCCCCCACCTTCCACTTGCCCTCTGACCTGGACCACGTAGCTTCACTTCTGAGCCCCCACGTCCCCTCTGAACAGTGGGTAACGACAGTGCATGTCCTTCAAGGTCCTTGGGAGCCCCTCATGCTGCACATTGGGACCACGCCCTGCCCACCCTTGAAGATGGGATTTAATGGATGTGGAGGGGCTTGGACATTTCAAAGCTCTCCCAGCGATTCTCACTCACAGTGGTAGTTGACAACGCTGCTCCCATGAGAAAGTGCTTTCTAAGGTGACTCTGCTTTGATGATTGAGGGCGTCACACCACCCATTTTCCCAAAAATATGACCCCAGGGATGCCTGAAATCCCACTGAAATGGGGTGGAGGGAAGGCACTTTGGAGGAAGGTGCCCCCCCCCCCCAGGTGAGCTCTGTGACTTCAGAATTCCCACCTGCCCACAAGCAGATGCCTCGGAGCCACCAGCCCTGTCCCAAGCCAGGACCTGACAAACCCAAACCTGCCCTGGTGACCCCCTCTGCTGGCGGGCTGGTCCTCCCGGCGGGCACCCCCCTTGGGGCTGACCAACAGCCCCCCTCCCCAGCCATGGCCCTGACCCCAGAGAGTGGTCCACGGGGTGAAGGTCGCCTCCTGTCGTCGCCTCCCTCACTGCACTTGGAGGCGGAGGCAGCGGTCACTAGAGGATGAAGCGTGGACAGAGCCCGCTGCCCGTGCCGGGGGAGGAGAGGGTGTTTGGACGCCTGGTGGGGACAGTGGACATCTGCTTTCCTCCTCTGAGGAGAGAGGATCCGCAGACGGTCCCACAGCGCGGAGGGAGGAAACAGCTCAGAGCCGCGCCCTGGGGAGGAGAGAGAGCGCGCCACCGCCGGCCTACGGACACGACGCATGCGCAGCCTCTCGCCGTGACCAGGCGCCTGCCCGGGTGCCACGTCCAGAGTTGCAGTGTTCTTACGCGGGAGGGGGCGGCTTGTCTCGGGGGCGGCACAGCCCTGCCTCGGGGAGCGTCGCCCACAGGCCAGGCCCCAGCCGAGGGCCAGAGCCCTCAGTGCCCCAGGCCCGGGGTTCTTCAGCGATTTGGGACTGGAGACCCCACGGGAGACGTCGGCCATGGCGAGAAGCGGCTGTTTTCCTCAGGAACTGTGGCTGAGAAACAGGCGCTCGCTGGGACACTGCTTCTGGCGTCTTCTCCCAGCCTGTGTCCCGGGCTCCTGGCCTAGGCAGGAAAGGCAGGAGGGGGCCACAGGGAGCGTGGCGCGGGGCCACAGCACAGAAGGCAGGATGGCGGAGGGGACAGCAGCACCACGTGATTGGGCCCCGCAGGGGTGCGGGGGGTCGAGTCCAAAAGAAGGGAGGCCACGCAGGACCCACACCGCCACACCTTGGGGTACTGTGGTGCCACTCAGGTTTGCTTTTCCATCTGAGGGAAAGGAAATACTGATTTTTTTTCAGAACATCAAGGTAGGGTTCATTTGCCCTGCAAACCCCCATGAGGGATGGTTTGTGGTTATAAATCCTCAAGGGGTATTTCTTTTCCCCTGAGCATATGCAATCTAAGATGGGCACGTTCCTCTGCATTCTGTTGGGAGGTGCTGGTGCTTTTATCTAGTTCGTCCATGCACTGAGGGGCCCGATCTCATGGGCAGGGGGGATTTATTAGACCCACACCTTGGGTGCTCTGGGTTTCTCGCCTATATCCTCACTTCCATGAGACTGTGAAAACTGAAGTTCAAGTTCGCCCTCCAGACGGGGGTGGGGGGGTAGCGGGGTAGGGGGAGTGGGGGGGTCCTCTGCCCCTGATTAGCTGACTTTATAAAGTCCTTACGACAAAAGCTATTTAGTAGTTTCAGTGCTTAGCTTACCTCTTTGGCTTCCTGGGGTTCTGGCCTGAGCATTCTTTATTTCCTTCCTAGTTCATTAATGTGTGTAAAAACTTCAAAAAATTTTATTTAGAATTTATTTTCCAAAAGACGCTTGTTTGAGGTATCTAGTCCACTTTATTACAAGGAAGGGAAATATTCTCATTTTCTTAACCTAGAAATTGAGATGGCTAGACTGGAGCAGTAGGTCCTAATATTTTGAGGACAGAAACTCTTGAAAATTTGATGGAAGTTAGGGTCTGGGGACCCTCTTTCCAGGAAAGTGAATGTGCGTATACACAAAATGTATGTTTGTTCCTCTGAAGACATTCACGGACTCAAGATTTAGAGCTCTTAAATGAATTGATCTCCGAGATTCCTGCCAGAGCTAACTTTTGATCGCTTTGCCCTGTTCTCTGCCCTCAATACAGTTTCCAAGTTTCTATTTGATGGGTCTGAGGAGTACAGACTCTTGTTTCTGAATCAAGGTTTCCAGGCTCTTCAGAGCTTTGTGGGGAAGGGGAAACTGAGACCTGCCAGTGAGGACTGACATAGACCTAAAGCAGGCCCCTTCTATTTTCATTCTTTCACTCATTCAAAAAATATTTACTACATTTTTCCCAATTATCTATTGCTATATAACAAACTGCCCTAAATCTAATCATTTTAAATAAGACTATTTGCTTTTATCTTTCATGGTTCTGCTAGGGACTGGGCTTTACTAGGACTTTTTATGTGGTTGCATCTCAGTGGCTGGGGCTGTAGTCACACTGAAGGCTTAGTTTTATGTCTAGTACTTGGTACTGTCAGCTAGAACCTCAGCTAGAGTTGTCAGCTGGAACCCCGCCTTGGGGTCCCTTCATATGGCCTGTGTTTCCTGACAACAAGGTGGCTGGGTTATAAGGGTAAGTATCGGAGAGTGCTGGGAAGAAGTTGTCTTATCGGCTCTTGTGACCTTGGCTTAGAAGATAGGTGGCACTCCCTGGTGGCAGGAATATCAAGAAACATGGGGACGCACTGACCCAACACTGAGCATGGCACTGGGATGCAGGAGGGAGTAATCCACAACCAGTCCCAGTCCTTATGACACTTGCAGCTCGGTAGTGTAACCAAGCAACTGTGCAAATATACACACAGGACTTGGATGGTACTGTGGAAGTTCAGTCCAGGGAGCCTTGAGAATTTACATCACACATTGGCGTGACCTGGGCCAGGGAACCAAGGGAGAGTTCCCTGAAGAAGAGACATCTGGGTTGAGATCTGAAGCATCATTAGGTGCTAACTCAGTGATGTGGGTTGAACAAGAGGCTTCTAGGCAGAAGGGACCCCAGGGCAGGAGGACAGAGGCCTGAGAGGCAGCCAGTGTGTCTGGAGGCAGCCAGCAAGGACAGGAAGTGTGAGACAAGATCGCAGAGGTGGGTTGGGGCCCGGCCCTGGGCATTGCAGGCCAGGTGGGAGTATCGGTCTCCCACCTACAATCTGGGGAAGCTGTTGAAGAGTGACACACGGGAGAGTGATATGAACAGATGTGCAACTTCAAGATCACTTTGGCTACTGTGTGGATGGCCGCTGCCAGATGCTGAGTCAGGACTGGGAGGGCTGGGAGCCTCCCATCTGCAGTTCCTCCCCACCCCAGGAGACTCTCCCACACAGGCTCAAACCAGCTGCAGCCTCGGCCCTGCACCTCCAGGCCTGGGACTCCAGCCTGGGCTTGTGCCTCCTACACTCGACCTCCTTGGTCTCCCTCTTCCCAGACACTGCCTTCTTGTATAATGCAAGGTGCCAGTTCCCTGTGGTCCTTGCCCCACATAGAAAAAAGAATGGTGCTGAGACACAAGGAGCCAGATGATGGCACCATGAGCTGCGGCATACCCCATTCCTGAAGAGCCAACTCTAGACTACAGTTAAGAGGTTTTATCTTCTATAGCGCTATTCTGAGGGCATGGAGCAGAGCACCCCACACCTCATCAGAACCCCAGAGGAGATGAGAAGCTGTCTCATAAATGCCTCCCTAGAGAGAACTTCTCACGGGCCTTGCATCTTATTCTGTTCCAGAAGGATTGCAAGGCTTTATGCCAAGACTCAGGAAAGCTATGTTTAGGCCTTTGCCTGTGTGGCTGTCAGGGTGTCATGGGAAAGCCATTGAGTTGTTTTTCCACCCATATATCTTATTTGATAAAGTGTTCATGTCTTTTGCCTGTTTTAAAATTTAGTTTGTCTTATTGAGTTGTAAGAGTCCTTTATATATTCTACATATAAGTCCTTTGTTGAATAATATTTGTAGATATTTTCTCCCAGTCATTAGCTTATCTTTACTTTCTTCATGAAGTCTGGATAGTTAAAATTTTAAATTTTGATGAAATATAATTTATCACAAATGTCTTTCATTGTTAGTGTTCTTTGTATCATATCCAAGGAATCTTTTTCTAGCTTAAGATCACAAAGATTCTTTCCTATATTTTCTTATAGATTCCAGCAATTTGATAGTTTTAGCTCTTACACTTAGGTCTATGATCCATTTTGAATAATTTTTGTGCTATGATGTGAGATAAGTGCGGAGGTTCATTTTTCCCACAAAGGTATCTAGTTGTTCTAGCACCATTTGCTGAAAAGATTCTCCCTTCCTCATTGAATTACCCTGGAAAATTTGTCAAAAATCAAGCAACCATATAGGGTGGAACTACTTCTGTAGTCTCTTTACTGTTCCATTAATCAACATGTTTATCTTTATGCCAATACTACACTGTCTTGATCATTGTAGCTTTATACTAAAGCTTGAAATCAGGGAATCCTCCAATTATTTTAATGAAGAATAAAATTGGATAAGTTCTCCAATTTTATCCTTTATTAAAAAAGTAATTTTGGCCATCCTAGATCCTCTCCCATTAGTGTTATGCTTCCTTTGAGAGAAAATTTGATAGCTTTCCTTCTTGTTCTCAGTTCTAGATGTACGAAACTGTTCTCTACAGCTTGTGTACATTTCCTTTGTGAAACCATGCAGTCCCAGTGGAGAGTGGGAGTTGCTTTCTGATAATTTTCTGAGAAATTATTTTCATCCATATTTTTGAAAATATTTGCCTAGAGTGGAACAAAAGAATCACAAGATCCTATTTAGTTTTTTCTACTGGTGGTTAGTTTTCTTATTGTTTCTTCTTTTGGGTATTTGCACTCCCTTTCTCCTTGATTCAGTTATTAATATTTATTTTATTTTTCAAAGAGTTTATCTATTTTTTAAATTTGATTTTTCTAGAGTGCAGTGGTGTCACCTTAGCTCACTGCAACCTCAAACTCCTGGGCTCGAGGGATCCTCCCACCTCAGCCTTCTGAGTAGCTGGGACTACAGGTGCACACCACCACACCCAGCTAATTTTAAAAATTTTTTGTAGTGGTGGGGCCTTGCTATGTGGATCAGGCTGGTCTTGAACACCTGGCCTCAAGTGATCCTCCCACCTCAGGCTCCCAAAGTGCTAGGATTGTAGGCATGAGCTATTGCACCGGGCCTAAATTTGATTTTTCAAAGAACCAGCTCTCATATTTATTAGTTCTATCCTTTTCTTGTTTTATTTAATGTAATGATTTTCCATTTTAATCTTTATTAATTCCTTTTTCTTGCTTTACAGATTTTTGCGCTGAATGTGTAATTAGATAATTTTAATTACTTCTTATTTAATAGAGTAATTTAAGGCTATAAATTTTACTATGAGCAAGGCTTTAGCTGAATCACATATTGGATGCTTTCATTAATATTATGTTATGGATATTTTGCAATTTTAGTGTTTATTTCCTCTTGTACTCAGAGCTAAGGGAGTTCAGTGTTTTTTTCAGGTGGTAGTCTTTTTATCTCTTAAATTTTAGTTTTGTCAATTGTATTTAGAGAATATTATCTATAAAATTTTCAATGCAATATTTCTACTTCGGGGAATTTGTTGAGGTTCTCTTCTTGGTATGATAAATGACTAATTTTATGAATGTTTCAAGGGCCTTTGCAAAGGTGTAGTCTTTTTCAATCAACAGGGTACAAACTATATCAATTAAAATCTACCCATCTTTAAATTTAAAAACTGAAAAGAAATTTTCATGTTTAGTGGTAACGCACTAGATATTTGCCTCATAAATCTTTAGCAATCAGGCCGGGCATAGTGGCTCATGCCTGTAATCCTAGCACTCTGGAAGGCCGAGGTGGGCGGATTGCTTGAGGTCAGGAGTTCGAAACCAGCCTGAACAAGAGCGAGACCCCGTCTCTACTAAAAATAGAAAGAAATTAATCTACCAACTAAAAATATATATACAAAAAATTAGCCAGGCATGGTGGCACATGCCTGTAGTCCCAGCTACTTGGGAGGCTGAGGCAGGAGGATCGCTTGAGCCCAGGAGTTTGAGGTTGCTGTGAGTGCTGCAGCACTCACTCCAGCCTGGGCAACAAAGTGAGACTCTGTCTCAAAAAAAAAAAATCTTTAGCAATCATATTAATAGTTTTTATCTATTTTTGCCTCACTTACCTGCTTTCCCTTTTATTTCTCTTCCCTTCTATCTACCCTATGTGTAATAGGTAAATTAGTTCTATTTTTAAAATTAGTTACTTTAATGATTAAAAATAATGAATGTTCTGTGTTCTTAGTTTAAAAGGCATATCTTGACTGGACTAGTTTAGGGTTCTTTTTTTTTTATAAAGGGGAAACACGTTTTGAGTAGATGTTTTAAATTCACATGAATTCTCACTCCTTCCTATGAGGTAATGGACTTGCATATTCATCAAATCTTTTTTTATAAAAACCTCTGTGTAAGAGGAGGATCACTGTAATGATTGTATTAATAATAGGGCAACAATCTAATAATAATCCATCTCTATTTTGTAGAATAGCATGCAACTGTCAAGAGAGAAGAAAGATCCATATATACAAACATGCAAACATCAAAAAAATGAGAGAAAAATGGAATATATGTACATGCATGTGTGTAAAGACAGAGAAAAGAAATGAAAGATGAACTAAGAGGTTGTTGGCAGTGGTTACCTTGCAAGAACAGGCAGGAAGTAAATGGGATACTTTACCTTTTACTTTAGATTCCTCCTGATATCCAGACACTTATGTGAGACTATACAAATATTATTTTTTATTATCTTTTTTTTTTTAAGTCCATGGGCCTCAGAAGTGGAGGCTAAAGGTGTTCCACACCTTTGGTCCAGGTGTAGCAAGTAAGGCAATGCTCTTTAGGTAGCCTTTCGATTTCTTCCTTTCATACTCACTTTCAGAAAAGTTGTGGCACACCACTCCTTTTCAACTGTTTTTGACATTCAAGACTCATCCACCTTGATGTTCTACCTGCATGAGAGCAATGGACAATGTTAGGATCCATCTGTATGTTTTCTCCTAACAAAGTTTATCTACTCTTATCCTTTTCCACCACAATTTTTTCTTGAGTGAAAATAGGTAGTAACGTATGCCAAGGGCTACCTTGGAATTTTTCAAAAATAGTATTAATCCACAAATATTTTTTAAAAATATAAATAATGGAATAAGATAGTTAATATATTATTATTACTATTAGAAAATGTAACTGAGTCAACCCAGCGTCACTGTGCATTTCTCAGAGGGTTCTGCCTCCCTTCCCCCCTCCCCCCACCTGGGCAGCTAGGGTTCTAGCAGCCCCAGCAGAATTTGAAGTCAAGAGCAAGGGCTCTGCTCTCCACCGCTCTCCCAGCCTGTCTATTCAGTACCCTGCAGACTTACCGGAGTACTGAGGTGTTTTCAGGGCAGTGCTGATAATCCCACAGCTGGTAACTGGTTGTGCAAGTCCGAAAACACAGCAGGGATCCTTCTGCCCAGGCAGTGGTTGCGTGGAGATGAATGAGCTGCCAGGAGAGGCCATTCCCTGCAGAACAGCCAATCCCGAAGGTTCACTCCTGGACTTTGGATCGGCGTGGGGGAGTCCAGCGTTTGGGTCCATCAGAGTTTCTTGCATTGGTCCTCCTGCTTCCTTCACCCTGGAACTTTCTGAGCAGCAGATTCATTCTCATATCATTGGTGATGAAGTCCCTAGAATCTAGAAACCTTGGGTCCCAAACACCTTTTTCTCTCAATTCTTTTTCTTATACTATGGGGATATAGATCTGTTTTCATTGTGCTTCCTAAGAGAATCGTATTATTTTGAAGTTGTTGAGGAACTTTGAAAAACCATGAGTCAAACCCCTTATTTTACAGATGAGGTCATTGAAGGTCACGAAGGTGAAGGGTCCTACTCAGTGTCAGACACCTGACAACAGTAGAACATTGGCGAAGCTGCTGCTTTGGCCGCCGTCAACTGGCAGGCAATCAGATGATCTCATGCCACTGAGCACATCCCAGCTTTTCCCTAAAAGTTCCAAGTTCAACTATTCTGTCCCACAGTCTGACAACACTGTTACATTTTCCACAACCTTAGACCCACTATATGAGAGTGACTTCTGTTCATGAAATCAAAGGTTTAACTCTCCAGTTCTGAACTTTTTAAGATATTAGAATTTTGTTGGGAATCTGATGAAACCTTGAATCTTCTCCCCAGAAAAATCCTGGTCACTTGTACAAATATAATTTTGCATGCCATTTCAAGGGTTTTATAGACAGCTTAAAGTCACTGGTGTCTATGAAGTAGAGATGCCGAACCCCTGATTGACAAGTATCAATGCCGGTATTGGCAGGAGAAGTTGGAAGCCCCACGGCAGGCGGGGTTGCAGGTGGCGGCTGGCAGCACGCAGGTCCCAAGTGCTACAATTACAAGAAGCTGACAGGCTTCACGCCCCACTAGGCTTCTTTCATCCTCACAAGACTGCGTGGCCGGTAGTAGTATCCCAGTTTTACTCATGAGAAAATAGAAGATCAAAAAGTTCAGGGGACTTTTTCACTCTGTTGGAAAGTGACAGAACCAGGACTGAAACAGACCTTCGTTTCCCAGTCTAGCACTTTATCAGCCCCGCTACTTGAGGTTTTGTCTCGGGAGGCTTTCTGACAAGGACAACTGAGTGCCAACCTTTTCAAATACAGGTTTCTTTAAGGTCTTATATATAAAAAAAAATTCTTGAAGAGCCATATCAGAAAGAGGCTTATGAAGCAACCCAAAGGAATACAAACCTGCAGCTATTTTCTGGGCTCTCTTTCGGCCGGCCCCTGGGGCAGCTCCCAGCACAGACTGGTTATGACTCAGGCTGAGTTCTCGTCACCACCAGGGCAAACCCTGCAAAGGCTGATGACAAGAGCCCTCCTCACCACCACAGTTTCCCAAGCAATGGTGCCTGCCCTGCAATCATTACAACTTCATCACTTTGCTTCCCAGAACTGTCATTGTTTCAGAAGAAAGAATTGATCTTTTCTATCCTATTCTGAGTTATCTAGTCTTTTTTCCAAAGGACATAGACAGATGGTTTTGAAAGTGTGGAGGAGACAGGACACCTGCCAAAATCTTAGAGAGCAATGCTGAAAGAGGAGGTAGGAGAGCAGGAGAACAAATCTTACTTATTTCATAAGGGAAAAGGGTTCTGAAGCAGGACTGTGGGACAGCATAGAAAGTCCATCTGTAAGTCAGAGACTCCAAGTGCGGCCCTTTCCATAGTGCTCCTCACCAACCCCGTGCCAGCAGAACAAGTTCAAGTTCTTCAGGTCTTGCTACTTAGAGTCACTGGATCGCTCCCTTGTACAACAGCTGGGGTAGAGAAAATGGGGAGCTCCCTGCTGTTTTCACCTTAATGTGAGTTATTCTGGCTTTTTTGTCAGAGGACAGCTGAGAGTTCGTTTTTCAGGGAGAAGTGAGCAGCACTAAAATACACCATTCAGGCAGTTCCTGAATAAAGATTCTGGGTAAACCTAGAGATTCTCCTCCCTGAAGAGTGTGGCAAGTCCCAAAGCAGAGAGGACAAGGACCCCGAAAGTCCAACCAACGTCAGGGATTTGAGAAGTGACACCCTTATTCTGAGACACAGGGAAAGCGTAGGTCCCTGTGTACTTTGGGCCACATTTATGGTCACAGAAGTCCTTCATGGACAACAGCTTGAAAAGGGTGGAAAAAGAGGGTGGGAGAATTGAGGGTTTTCTTCACTTTTGTTACCTGGTTTCTCCCCTAAGGAGAGATGAGAGTTGGCTTTGAGGGGAGTGTCAGACAGATCATGATGGCTCTGGGGCCTGAAAGCCGACTGTGAAGAATGATCAGCAGCATCAAAATGAAAGATAGGGAAAGCTGGGAACATATATCCTCACCCTAGACCTCCTCAACACGTCTCCATGCACACGCTAGAGATACCCTCAACAGAGGACGTGCCATCGTTTAAAGCTTGCTGGGTGAGGTTCCATAATCCATCTGTAAGTCAAGTTATTCCAGAAATGGCGCCACTGGCCTCCCCCCCAAATGACAGAAAAGCGCAGATCCCCAGGGGCCTCAGCTGTGTTCCTGATGGTCTACTGAGCTCTCCCTTGGGCCCAGCCCAACGGATGACGGAGGGAGTTGCAGTCCTCACCCTCGTGAATTCTCCGGCCTCTTAAATAACATCCTGGACTTGACGCTGTGCAGGTGGAAGAGTGAGTATCAAGAGAATGAGTACCTAGGAGGTGACTGCCGAGAAGGTAGAAAATAGCGCACAGCCAGTAGCTGGGAGAGCAAGGGAACGAGTTTCTGTATTTCCTAATAAAGTCCAGAGCAAGTCGTGGGACAAAACGGTTCCAGACAGCCCAGGAAGACTCCCATAGTGGAGGGTGGTACACCCCACAGCAGGGCAGGATGGGGACACAGAGCACCCATGCTGTGAGTCGGAGGGTGGCCTCCTCTGCCTTCCCTGAGAAAGGGGAATCAGCACGTCTGTGTGGGCCCACGTGAGTTCACGTCTGTGTGATCCTGAACCTCTGTTTCGTGCAAATTGCTCAGAGAGGCATAGAGGAAAATGTGAAATTGGAGTGGTTTCTGAGGAGCCGGAACTGGGTTACAGTGGCGTGGACGCCACATCCCAATCCAAGGACTGATGAAGATCTAGGAGTACGTTGTTACCGGCACAAGCAAAAGGAGGAAGGATCAACCATGCGCTGCGTTTTAAAGTCAAATTGTTACGTTCGAAGGCTATTCCCGTGTTCTGACAGTCCTTCCTACTTTTTGGTTTCAAGTGTTTTGTAAAATGACCTATTAATGCAAAGCCGCTTTGTTTTGTGAGTCTTTGTTAAAATGTTCTTACCAGGCTACATAAAAGTTGTCAAACCTATATTCGTTCTTTTTTTTTTTTTTCTTTTAATTTTAAATGTTTACTTGTGATGAACTCTGTTTCTGAGACCAACTGGGCTGGTTTCACTATCCTCAGCTGACTTATAACATTATATCAAAAAATGGGTTTGGGTTAGGGGCAGAAAACGTTTTACGACTTCTGTATAAACATGCATCCTCCCTGTTTGTTCTGTTTTCCCCTCCTGCAGCAACTTAGAGGAGCTTGGGTGGGGCACAGGATTGGTTTGGAAACATCTCCTGTTCCTTCAGGCCTCCAAGATGACACCCAAATATAGACTCTTTAATCCTCCTCTCCCTTGCTGCTGCGATCTGCTCCTTGTCTTCTTCCTGGTTTCCAAATGACTCCCTCCACATGGCAGCTTTTCTGTCTGCAGTGAATGTGTGGAAGCAGGTGGACACCACTGAACATTTTTCTCTTTTCACAAGGACGGTGCGATGATATAGAGATAAAGAAGAAATAGGAGCTGAGGGAAGGAGAAGCCCTGACTACCCACCAGGGAGAGTTCACTGATCCATAAGAGGAGGAATCCACTTTGTCCCTCCCTGCACTTCCTCTAGGGCTGAGGTCCCCAACCCCTGGGCCACAGACCAGTACTGGTCGTGGCCTGTTAGGAACTGGGCCACACAGCAGGAGGTGAGTTCATCTGTATTTACAGCTGCTCCCCATTGCTCGCATCACTGCCTGAGCTTCGCCTTCTGTAAGATCAGCAGTGGCATTTGATTCTCACAGGAGCGCAAACCCTACCGTAAACTGCACACGTGAGGGACCTAGGTGGCTCACTCCTTATGAGAATCTAATGCCTGACGATCTGAGGTGGAGCTGAGGCGGTGATGCTAGCACTGGGGAGTGGCAGCAAATACAGATCATCATCAGCAGAGAGGTTTGACTGCACAATAAATGTAATGCGCTCAAATCATCCCGAAACCATCCCCCCACCCAACCCCTGTCCCGATCCGTGGAAAAATTATCTTCCATGAAACCAGTCCCTGGTGCCAAAATGTTGGGGAGTACTGCTCTAGCGGTTTGAAGGGCCCATGCAGGGAATGTGTCACTCCCAGCTGTGCTGGGACCAAGGTGCCTTCAAGTACCATCAACAGAGACAGGTAACATCAAGAGACCACCAAGGAAGGAGCTCCCTGTCCAACTGGCTGACTACACAACCTTGTTTCTCAAAAGTGCCTCCTTTGGGCACTCCCCAGTTTCTGCCTATGGCCTGTATCTATATTCTCAATGAAGATATAGCACAAAATTCAACTCTCTCGGATGGCTAACTCTTTTGAGCACCCTCTACACACAGCCCCAACCCAAGCCATGAAATAGCATGAAAGGCTCCAAGGCCCTCACGATAGTACCTCCATGCCCCAAGGCTCTCCTCATGAGGGGTGAAATCAAGCGTAATTGTCCACCCCCACCACAAGTTTCACCCTAATGGGATACTCCTAACCCTGTGCAAGAACCTCCCAGAGCAAAGGTTCTTAACCAAGGGTCCATATATATGTATATATATATCCTTAGAAGTTTTAGGGGCCTGGAAACAGGGATCTAAGTACATATACATATTTTCTTCTTTCTTTCTCAGAATACTTTCTATTACTTTGAGTTAAAACTGACTTTTTTCTTTTTTTGCATTCACCAGGTTTTTCAATACGTCCCTTCCCCTGGCCCCCTTCATTCAGGAAGGACTAGAATGGCCTAAAAAGAATGGGCCGGAGTAGAGATGCAGCTTTGTGGGCCCTACAGCAGCTGGGGGACAGAGACAGGAGAGGAGAAGAATGTAGCTTCACACCCTCTGCCCAGTCTATCTTTAGATATTGGGATATGGGCATAGGACATTCCTAACCCCACCCCCTACTCAAGGCTCTTACACACAGCCCTAAAAGTCACCCTAATAACCTCCACGGGGAATGTCAGCACCCACCTTTAGAGGTCTGACTTTGCAGTTAAGACCTACATCACTTGAGGTGCTGCCCAAACACTTATATCACCTAGAGAGATAAACCTAGGCCTTGCTTTGAGATGCACATCACCTGTGTAGCATCCCTTCCACTCTGATACCTACATACAAAGAAAGCCATCATGGGGAAATGCCTCCCACCCCCACCATATCTTTATTCTCAAATCAGCTAAAAGTTTTCTATACAGAAAAGATACCTTACCCCTATTCAGAGATAGGTAGAAAAAAAGTCAGGCCAAAATCTTGGTCACTGCATCCTTCCTAGGGTAACAGCTTGGAAAAGCAAAAAGCAAAATAATAACAAGAACTGCACCCCCGGCCCCCCCCCCCCCCCCCCCCCCCCCGCCAAAAGCAGCAGTATTTTTCACCTTTGTGAGCATTGTATGACTGCTTCCCAGAGGATTCCTAAGGGGTGGTTTGAGTAAAGGAGAAGGAGACAGAACGTGAGGACTCAAAGAGATCAACTGCAGGGCAGGTGGTGAAAGCAAAAGACAAAACACCGAGACTTCATAAAAATCTACAGCAGACCCTGGAAAAGGCTCCAAATACAGGCTGTTAGAGATGCCACCTACTGCAGAGGTGGCACGTCCCAAAGCAGAAAGGATGAGAACCCATAGTCCACCTATAAGTTGGTGATTTCAGAAGCAACACCGCGTGCTCTTCTCCAAGAAAGGGCAAATATGTATTCACAGAGCCCCATAAAGATCAGGTAACATTCCTACTCCCCAGGGAACTCTCCTCTGGGACACAGATTACATGCAATAGTAGAAACTCATGCATTTCTCTGACCATAGTGCTGATTACCTGGTTTCTTACCAAAGGAGCTTAATGTGGATTTTGATGGGCGGGAAGAGAGGACGCCAACACACTAGGCTTGAAAGAGAGCCGCTAGGAAGATGGGAGAGAGACCGGAGAGGAGGTGAAAGAAAGCAAGAAGACAACCTGGCATGTTTCTGCAAGATATTTAGGACAGGTCCTGGGAAAAGAGGCTAATCATACTCTAAGGGCATGATGAGGCATATCCCTAATCAGACATGAAAAGCACCCATAGCCCATCAATCATTCACAGATTTCAGAAATGAATCTGTTCCCTCTCTTTCTGCAAAAGGAGAGCTGTGTAGATCCCTGTGAGCCCAGGCAGCATTCCTGCTGGCTACCGCACTCTCCCTTGGTCAGTAGGTTGAATGTCAAACGGAGGAACTGCGGGTCTTTTGCACACACGGTGCGTGTGACACACCTGGCCCCTTGCCAAAGGATAGCCGACTTTTGGTTTTGATGAGGGCAGAGGAGACAAAACATGAAGGCACTTGTTGACTAAAAGGAAGCCTTAAGAATGCTTTCACATTGCAAAGGGAAGTGGAAGGACCAGGAAATAAACAACCACACTTCACAGAAGCTCAAGAGAAAAAGACCCCCCCTTTTATGTACAGCCCAAAGATGCCAACAGCATGGAGAGTGGAATGTCTAAAAACAGACAGAGTAAGAACCCATCCACAGGCCAAAGACTCAGAAGTGACTCAGTCACCCCTCTCCTGATACAGCAGAACGTACCGTTTCTTAAAAAACCTCGGCATGAGTCTTTGTCAGTGGGTCCTCCCTTGAGCAGCAGCTTGGAAAGGCAATGACAAGGAAGGTTTTTTATTTCACTTGCTGTGAGTCCTACAGGCTCTTGCCACGCATGGCCGAGAGCTCATCTTGGGAGCGGGGAGTCCATGAACACCAAGGAGCCTCCTTTGAAGAACGCTGAGAGCATCCGAAGGGGTGGAGGAAGAGCTGGAATACAGCATCCAAACCCCATAGACTCGAGGGTGCATCTGGGGAAAGTTCCACAGGGAGGTCCCAGTGATGCTATTCACAGCGGAGGGGCAAGTTCCCAAGACGACGGGATGAGGGCTCCAAGTTTGATGGTTAAATATCTTTTATCAAATTACAATGGTAGTACACAATCCTGTGTGTGCACGTGTGCGTGTGCGTGTCTGTATGTGTGTTGTTTAATCCCCTTAATGGATACGGATTCAAGAAAAGTAGAGGACATATAATCATTTTTTCCACAATATATGTATATAGGTGAGTGAGGACGCAGTAGTCACCTACCTAGCAGTCCTAAAATTATCTAGTTAACACTTTCAGGGGAACCAGAAACTTTAAGAGTCTGAATCTTCAGCGGTATAGTCTCGGCCAACCAGGCAGCTGAGTAGCCAAATTTGGGATGATCGAAATCAATCTTCCTCCGATATAAACACAGAATGTCCTGCCCAACCCAGCCTTGCACCTAACTGCAGTCCGGCTTGCAAGAGCAGTATCAAGATCCCTGCCCTTTGCAGGGTGTCACATAGTTCCCAAAGCAGAGGATTTAGGAGCGAGGCTCTGGCTGCATGCATCTGCCCCCCTCGCTCCTAGCCTATAGCACGGCGCAGTCAGGCTCTCTGCATCTATTTATCAAGGAATAGAGGGGGAAAGGGAGAAGAGCGAGTTGGAGAGCAGACAGAGAAAATATGTTTGTGTCTAAATAAGGGAGAGGGGATGCTGCAAGAAGACTCTTTTCTTCCCATCTTGAAGCGCTCCTACCATACCCCCAGTGCCTTTTTCTCTCCTTATGCTCGCCCCTATCCTCTTCCAGCTTCACTTCATCTCTTCCTAGGTTTGCCTTATTCCTACCTCTGCTTGCAAGACATTTCTACTTTTCTCTTTCTCATTCTCTGCATCTGTCTTTTGCTTCTCTGATTTTTTAAAATTTTATCTCTTATTCTGCCATCTGATAGATTCCCCCCCCCCTTGTAAATAGGAATGGCAGGTGAGCCAAGGGGTGAAAGAGGGGCTAAGGGAAAGGGCATCATCTAGTATTTGTGGTGGGGGCAGGGCCCCCTCATCACCCTTCCCTGTGCTTTGTCCCAGGGGGTCAGACATGGCCATTCGAGGCTGCCCTGTCTCTTCTCCCTCTAGGCTCCTTTAGTTGCCTTCTGGATTTACCTGTCACCATCAACAGGGGAGCTGATTATTTCAGATGCTACCCAGCTTTCTATCCTCTACTGATCTACCTCAAAGAGGCAGCCCCAGACCCTAATTTTGAGCAACAGTGAAGACTCATATTCTACAGAAGCCAAGAGAACCCCATTTTGTTTCACACTCTTGCTCCCCAAGAAGCCAGCATCTGAGAACACCATATACCCATGTCTATCCTTGGTTCAGAGGTTTCTAGGCAACTTTCTCAGACATACACAGAGGCGACCCCTAACGGAGGAGTGAATCCTAGTTGCAACTCCCAAGTCTAGCTGCACCCTAAGATCAGCTCCACTGACTCCAAAGAACCAGGGGCTATGTCTCCTTCATCTTTGAATCCCAGCATCAGGGAAGGCCTGGCCACCATAGGTTCTCTCTGCTTGAGGAAGAAAATAATTTCTCTAAAGGCATTAACATTTACCTTTACTTTCTAAAGTTTTCTATAAAAGTTTAGGGAGAGAGCGGATGCTTCCTGTACAGAGCGAAGTAAGGAAGGGCGGACTGTGGCTACCAGTCTTGGATGTTGGAAAGGCATGGCTTTGCCTGGAGGCTCAGACGGCACGTTTTCAGACTGCAGCCAGGAAGTACCTGTGAAGGCTGGTCCGAGGGAGTCAGTGAAGTGCAGGAGAGAGCACAAGGAGGTCTTTCCTCTTTGCAGAACCCTGGACCTATAGCCGGAAGAGGATCCATGCAGACACTAAAAATGCCATATAGAGCCCTCTATTATCTTCAACCAATGATTCATGCTGTTTCAGACACCAACCCCTTGCAGGGAATTAGGTCTCTGATAAGAGTCCACATTCTTCCAGCCTCTAAGAAGAAACTCGAATGGTTTCATTCCCGAGGGAACTTCTCGAATGATGCTTTTGGGTTCAATTCCTACATTGTTATTTATATTTTCATGTACTGATTTCATGAGCCAAGTTTAACTTGTCTTTGAGCAAGGCCTACAGCTCCGTGGGCCCCTCTGCATCTTGTAGAGGTGGGGAGGAATACAGCACTGATTTCATCAGTTTTAATTCTCTGACCCTTGCAATTTAGCCCTAGTCATTTGCTGAAATTTCAGTGGCATCTGCATTTCTGTCCTCTTCACAATTGCGTCTATCTTTAAAAGACACTGACAGTCTTCAGTCATTTTGCTCTTTGGCCCTGAATCCTAACATGGGGAGAGACTGTATCCACACACTGGGGTTCCTCTTAAGGTAGCCGAGTCTAAAATTTTCCTGACCTTTTCTTAGATCCTGGCTCTTCAGAGCCTGGCCAGTTTGGGCAATGAACAGAGTGGGAGTGTGCCTTGATGGTGGGCTCGTAGGAGGACCGACAGCATTTCTGTCCTTCCCCAAAGTGAGGTCAATGGCCTATCACTAAACAATGGAAACTTCATCATTGTTCTAATTTCCCAATATCAAGTGAGTGCCCTTCAGTTAAAAGCAAACAAAAGTGTCAAAAAGGCACAAAAAGAGGAGATTTTGAGGCTAGAAAAGTGAAAGAAGAACCCGGGGAGCAGTAGGTACATGACACAGGAGCATCCAGAAGGTGAGATCATACTCAACACCCCATTGTCCCAGTCTCTGCTCCACCTACCTGTCTGCTAACACTGTCACCATGGACAAAGTGTCTCTTGGGAATAGCTCGATGGGGACAGAGGACTTCATCAGCCTATATTCTAGACTTATTCCCATCCTTCTATCTTTATTCTCTTCACAGCCCTGAGCCTGTACATCTTTTCTGACCATTTTTTCTGGTCTTATCCCTTTCCTTGCCCTCCCTGGCCCCTCTCTTCATTGCTTTGCTTGCCCTTTCTTCTCTGTTTCTCTTGCTCATTCTCAGTCTTTTTCTTGGTCTCTCAAATTGTGCCATGACCCACACCTGTAAGAACAAAGGACAGCAAGAGGACGGATCTGTGGACTTCCCCTCTGAGCCAGGGGTGGCTCTGTGGTTGATGCCCAGTTCTCCTTTTTGTGCCGGGTGCTTATGCCAAGTTCTTTTCTGCCCCCTTCACATCCCATCCCCATATGAGCTCCACTTGCCTATATTTATCTTCATAGAAACTTTCCTCTCTGTCCCTCAAGGGATGCTCACTTCCCATTTGAGAAGGTTACCACAAGACTACTGAAAGTTTGGTTCCTTCACACATACCTTTCTTCTTCCTCTCAGAGCCAATGTCATCTCCAATTCTAGTTTCAGGAGCCTCCCCAACAGGCTAGCATCTCTGCTGCCTCCCACACCCAGCCCCAGGGCAAAATGGTTGCAGGGTATCAAACATTTCAAAGACCAACCTGAAGGCCATGTCAGATGTCCACCCTATTAAAAGACAATCCTTAGAGTTTTATGCAGTTCTCCTACCAGGTGAATCCTAATGTCAGAATCCCTTACCCTATTAGAAAGCCAAATTAGCTGATCCCACTAGACAGGGAATTTTTTGAGGCCAAAAGCCATTCATCATTTCATTCCTAAAACTTTGCAATGAGCCCAACATATGGCAAGCTCTTTATAATTGATTGAAATGATTTCTCTATATACAAAAAAAGAAAAATAATCAAAGTTATTTTTCTATAGTATTTAAATCTAGGTTTGGAAAGAAACAGGGAAAAAGGCATGTGGTGGTGCTGTATGATCCAAAGCACAGAAAGCTTTAGTTGGGTGGTAAGAAGATGGATGAGAAATGGGACAGAAGATACTTGTGGGACTTGGTTGGTTGCAGCAGACTATGAGTTGGGCACAAATACTCATTTCTGATGATCCCAACTATATCTGGGAGTGGAGAAGATCAAGGAGATCCCTAAAGGATCAAGGAGGAGGTTTTCCCCAACAGCTATAGACAAGAGAGCTACTTAGGGGGGAAAACAACCTCAATATTAAACAGAAATCATCTGCCCTTCCTGTGGCCCACATTCAATTATATATTTTCTCTAAATTGGATATCTCCCATATAATTCTTTTTTCCAAAGGAAAGAGTGAGTTTGGAGGTTGAATTGAAGACCACCGCACACTAACCCTTTGGTGTGCTTCACAGACTTGCCACTCACACCCATGCTCACTCTCAAGCCAGAGTCTCTCTGGGCCATGCCCTGCACAGGACAAGGTAGTCCTAGTTACAGTTCAAGTTCTCAGCTACCAAAGTTTTTGAGTTTCCAACTCGATAATATTTTCGAGGGAATCCCTTTTACAGTAGAGGGTCCATTAAAAACCCAACTGTCTTTATCACCCCCTTGCCACCAAGTGTAACTAAAGTTACAAATAGACATTTCTAGAAGAGACCACTTCTTAAGGTCTGATGTGAGGCGAGGGCTTCCACAGCTTCTTGACAAGTGCTCTGAGGTTTCCCAGTAGGGGCCATAAAATTTCCTCGTGATAGTGCCAAGTTTTGCTGCAAGGTCTCAGGGCTTCCTGGCAGGGGTTCTGGGCATGGCAGCTCATTCAGCAAGGACAGGCTCAGCCCCTCTAAATGGTTCACTCTTTTAATTATGCAGCTTGTAGGTATCAGGGTGCCTACAACATGCCTCTCACCGAGCTCGGCAGTGAGGATACAAGAGGGTAATGAGAAGGAGCTAATGGCTGTCACTGGCCCCCAGGGCTCTCTCTTTCCTGAGGCAGCTTCCAGAAACTGTTTCTTCTTCAGCTCATAATGCCTACAGTGTGCTTTCCCTCTTGCCCGAATCTTCCTGCCCTTGTATAATTGTTCCTGTATATTTTTTAAAAAGACATTATGGTAAAATACACAACCTAAAAGTTACCATTAGTGACATTCAGCAGATTCACAATGTTGTGCCACTGCTACCATCTAGTTCCAGACCATTTTCACCACCTTAAAAGGAAATTCTGTAGGCACTGAGCAGTCATCACCTATCCTCCCCACATTCATCCGCGTGCCTCTGTCAACTGCTAATCCAGTTTATGTCTCCATGGATTTGCTTATTCTAGATACTTAACAAAATTGAATCATGCAATGTAGCTTTTCGTGTCTGGCTTCTTTCACTTAGCACGTTTTCAAAGTTCATCCATGCTGTAGCATTTGTCAGTACCTCATTCCTTTTTATGGCCTAATAGTATTCCATTGTATGAATATATCACATTTGTTTTATCCATTCATCAATTGATGGCCCTTTGGGTTGTTTCTACTTTTTGGCTATTATGAATAGTGTTGCTATAAACATTCATGTACAAGTTCCTGTTTGGACACCTGCTTTATATAAGTCTATATGTGGAATTGCTGGATCATATGGGAATTTTATGTTTGACTTATTCAGAGACTTCCACACTGCTTTCCACAGTGGCTGCACAACTCTACACACAAGCAGTGGGTGAGGGTCCTTATTTCTCCACATTCTCACCAACACTTGTTTTCATTTTTTGATTATAGCCCTCCTTAATAGGTACGAAGTAGTACCTCATTGTGGTTTTGATTTGCATTTCCCTAATGACTAATGACATTGAGCATCTTTTCATGTGCTTTTTGGCCATTATATATCTTCTTTAGAGAAATGTCTTTTCAAGTCCTTTGCCTATTTTTAAATTGAGTTGTTTGTCTTTTTGTTGTTGAATTGTAGGAGTTCTTTATATATTCTACATACAAGACCTTTATCATATATATGGTTTTAAAATATTTTTTCCTATTCTGTTACTTGTCTTTTATTTTCTTGATAGCATCCTTTGATGCACAAAAATGTTTAATTTTGATGAAGTACAATGTATCTATCTTTTCTTTTATTGCTTGTGCTTTTGGTATCGTATCTAAGAAACCATTGCCAAATCCAAGGTCATAAACATTTACCTTATGTTTTCTTCTAAAAGTTTTATGGTTTTAATGCTTTTCTTTAGATGACTGATCCATTTTGAGTTAATTTTGTATATAGTGTAAGTTAAGAGTTCAACCTCTGTTCTGTTCATCTACATGTCAATCTTGTGCTAGTACAACACTATTATAATTACTATAGCCTTACAGTAAATTTTGAAATCAGGAAATGTGATTCCTCCAATTTTATTCTTCTTTTTCAAGATCTTTTGACTATTTGGGACCCCTTGCAATTCCATATGAATTTTGAGATGAGTTTTTCCATTTCTTCAAAAAAGGCCAATGGGATTTTGATAGGGATTGTATTGAATTTGTAGATCACTTTGGGCATTATTGCCATCTTAACAGTATTAAGCCTTCCAATCTGTAAACATGGGATGCCTTTCTATCTATTGGTGTCTTTAATTTCTTTTAGCAATGTTTTGTAGTTTTCTGTGTATAAGTCTTGTACCTCCTTGGTTGAATTTATTCCTAAATATTTTATTCTTTTTGATGCTATTATAAACGGAATTGCTTTTTAAATTTCCTTTTTGGATTGTTCATTGCTAGTACATAGTAATACAAATGGTTTTTCATTTTATACCCTGCTGAATTAATTTATTAGCTCTAAAAATTTTTTTTGGTAGATTCTTTAGAATTTTCTATGTATAGGCATATCATCTGTGAATAGAGTTTTACTTCTTCCTTTTCAGTTTGGATGCACTTGATTTTTTTTCCTTGCCTAATTGCTCTGGCTAGGACTTCCAGTACGAATGTTGAAAAGCAGTTGTAAAAGTGGGCATCCTTGTCTTGTTCCTTATCTTAGGGAAAAGATTTCAGTCTTTTACCATTGAGCTTCATGTTAACTGTAGGTTTTTAAAATAAATGCCCTTTATCACATTGAGGAAACTCCCTTCCACTATTCACAGTTTTCTGATTGTTTTTATTACTAGAAGGTGTTGGAGTTCATCAAATTCTTTTCCTGCATCAATTGAAATGATCATGTAGAGTTTTTTCTCTTCATTCTATTAATGCAGTGTATTACACTGATTTTTGTATGTTGAACCGTCTCCACATTTGTCACTCCCTCAGTCACCATTCTGTCTCTCTTTTACTGCTTATATGTTTTTCTATTGTCTCAAATAATTGCCTTATATTTCACTGTCACAGGCGGACTAGAACCTACTAAGCAACAGAGGCCAGAAGGACTCAAGGAGTAGGGCACCGGTTAACCAATTACAGACACAGAGTCGAGATGAGGTCCCAATGTCCACCTGCCTAAGTTGAGATGAGGTCCCAATGTCCATCTTTCCCTTGCCCAATGCCAGTGGATCAAGAATGCTGAGTCCCTGGAATCTTGTAAGATTCTGCCCAAGAAGAATAGGGAGAAGAGTTACCATCTTTAGGGTCTCGACATGGACTACTGAGAGGCTCCTTGACCAACAGGAACATGTCTCTGTGACAGCATTTTGGAAATTTTAGAAGCATCAGGAAGCCCTCACTGTGTTAAAGAGGTAAACTAACCCCTGCTAAATAATGCATTTGAGTATAGCGTTAAAGCCTCATTTCCTTAGGTGAGGGGCTGGCATGTAAGTTATCTTTTATAAATGTATATGAACAAGTTCTAAGAAGAAGAGGAGAGAGAACAGGAAGGTAAGAGGTACAGGGGAAGAGGTTCTAGGAAAAGGGGTTGAGTGCAAAAAGAGTAGATTGAGAGAGCTGTAAACAAACTTCCCCATTTTACAAATAGGCCCAGAGCAAATTCTGAGAAGGGGATCCAAGCAAACAGTTGCCTTTTACAATTAGGATGTGAATGTCCTTTAAAGAAGGTAAATGGTCAGACTTGACTAGGACAAGTCACAAGACACAGGTTTCAGGAAAGACAGCAGAAAAACCTCTCTTCCAAATGACAAATTTAGGTTTCAGGTTCTGACCAGGCTACACTGAGGCTTTTCCAGTTTCCATCAGCAGGAAAAGGAAGATAAGCCATTTTCAGGACTGAATGTGTAGCCACCAGCACTAAGCCTTTCCACATAAACCCACGAAGGAGTCTGTTTCTGGCCCCGGTCCCAGATTCCACAGGCCTGACTGCTATGGGGACTCCCTGCCTTTTTCCTTATTCTTCTTTCTATAATCAAATTTTGATCTCACTAAAAACTCTTGAATTCTCATAAGATTGGTGTGTCTGGGGAAATCATAACCCCTAAACCTAAACAAAATAACTGTAAAAAATACTAGAAGAATCATTTTTCAATCAAGTCTTCCTATTTTAAATTGCCTTTGACTCCTCATTTGCAGCCATCGCTGGTCTGATTTTAGGTGAGTGAGCTGCCGACAATCAGATCTGCCCCAGGATAACTTTATTGGTAACGCCATGACGGCTCTGTCTTCTCCCAGCCCCTTTGCCAACCAGGACAGTGAACATTTATCCTTCCTGGAGAGACGCGGAAGCCAGCAGTGATCCCACGTCCATCAGTGATCCTCAGGTGGCAAGCTGGGAGTGGCAGGAGGAGCCCCCTCCAGAGCTCGCCATAGGGGGACCCCCTTACTAGGGTTGCGCATTTGTGAATTTCATTCAGCCTTTTAAAGAAAATCTATTCTTCAATAGGTCTTCAAGCTTTTCTAACCTCAGTAGGATTCTAGATCCCTTCAGGTGATTGAGAACAGAGATGTAAAGGGACGGCTCTGGGTGGAAGAAGGGCACTGAGACAATACAGTCCCTCATTTCGCACACTGACCTGTTGATGGCACCGAGAGGAGAGCAGGCCCCCAGTCATTTAGGGCAGGAGCTGCTGACAAGCAGAGGAAGCCCACCTTAAGGCAGCCGGGGCCGCCCTGTTTCAATCAGGTCGTGGCTGGGGTTGCAGGGGGAGTGGGTTGAAGGGGGTCAGGTTTCAGAAGTGGTACCAGGACTTTTATCCATTTTAAGCCTGACTGGGAACATTTCTGATCATTTTTCTATAGCAGAGCCACTCAGGAGCACCCATGTCATTTCAGGTCATTTAAATGGTGCGCCCAAGGCCCGGGGCTGGATTTGAATCCTTTAGCTTGACTGAAGAGGCAGGCTTGTGGGAAGCACATCTGCTAGGACTCACCAGAAGCAACTTGTGCAGAAAAGAGTTAATGCAGCAGGCCTGGAGACTGCTATCCTTCAAAAGGCGGATTTGTGAGGTCACCCCCAGCTGGGATCTACCAACTTGGATTTAGGGTTCCCACCAGCCTAACCAGTGAAAGTAGCTCACTGTGCATAAACGGGTGGTACAAACCATACGGTTTGTGCTGAGCACTTGCTTTCCTTCTGTAAGTCTGAGATTTTAGTACATGGTAGGCAGAGAATCTGTGACTAGCTTCCAATAAAAACCCTGGGCACCGAGTCTCTAATGAGCTTCTCCTAATGAAATAGAAAATATTTCACACATGTTGTCATAACTCATTGCTGGAAGACTTAAGCATGTCCTGTGTGACTCCATCAGGGGAGAACTCTGGACTTTGCTCTATGCTCCTCTTCCTTTTGCTGATTTTGCTTTGTATCCTTCTGCTGTAATAAATCATAGCCGTTACTACAACGACCTGCTGCGTCCCGGCCTCCTCCTAGCAACTCGTCAAACCTGTGGTGGTCTTGGGGACACCCCAATACACAACCCACTTCTGCTTTTCCTTCATTGAATCTTATAACTTATAGAATCTTATAGAAACATTTTGGGGGTGCTGAGAGGGGAGGGAAAAACAATTTTCTATCCTCTGGTCCCAATGCACCCCCCATGTCCCTTTCCATTTCTGCTCCATTTAGACACATCCCTGAAACTACTTATTTTCTCCCACGTCTCATTTTTCCTCTCTCAGAGTTACAGAAAGAAATTCTTTCCAAAGAAGTCCCCCAACTATAACAGAGATGCCTGGGGCATATCATTTGCTCGGGAGACTGTCTCCCAGGCGATAGAGGTGCTCTTCCCACGTGCTCATTTCTGATTCTGTGAGCCTTGATTTCTCCGTCTTCACTGCCTTCTTTTACTTTCATCTCTTTCTTTAAATTCATTTCTTCCCTTTCCCTCTGCCATGATATCAACCTACATTTTTTTGTTTGTTCTGAAGCTGCCTCCTAATCTGTTTCTCTATTTGTCTCTCACACAATCTCAGTACTTGAATGTGTGTTTTCCTCTCTCACAGCTAAATGCATTTCAAAGAGATCTTTTCCAGGAAGTCCTAGAGAAGAAACCATCTAAGTACACAAGTAGAACTCTTTGAGTCACCTATTTGTGAACAAAGAAAAATGTCTTTGGCTTTTTTACTGGGCCCCAAATTATTATCTAGATGGTTCTTGTGCCTGTCAAATCTGTGCACCAACCTGGCAGCCTGCAAGCTCTCCCAGATTTTATCGGCAATGAGTCACTATCAGACCCCAAGATCTCCATCCTTCAACAAAAAAACATCAAGAAGTGGTTTGAAGTCCCACGCCCGACCACCACTAAGCGCCAACCTTCCCAAAGCCCCATCATCTTGTCCGAAGACTTGGAAACTCCATGGCCTACCCTTTTAGGCTGACCCCTCTGGGTCTAGGTGATGGAGACACAGCCAATGGTATTAAAACAAAGTAATAAAGACTTTCTTCCCCATCCCCTATTCCAGTGTGGATCGTCTACAAAGGCAGAGCCTAGTACCCGAACACGCACGCTGCTGTCTCAGCCCCAGAAGGTTGGGGTGTTTCCAGGGCTTCCAGACAGGGCTCCAAGGCTTCCTGAGAGGGTTTCCAGGGATTTCAGACAAGGACTCTAAGGCTTCCTTTTAGAGGTTTTAGGATTTTATGTTACGATTTTAAGGAGTCCTTTGCACGGACCGCAAGACTTGTCAAGGTTTCTAAAACTTCCACTCAGGGGTTACAGATCTTCCTGGCAGAGGCCATAGATTTATTGTTGGCTTTGTAGAAGTTTTGGGCAACAGCTTCTACCAGTGTCTTCTCCAAGCACTCAGAGAATAGCTGATTATTGTTAATCAGGGCGGCTTCTAGAGGGTCCTATCAGCATATGCTTTTCCCAGACACCTCCTTTCATTCATTCATTCAGCAAACACTTAAAGAGTATCTACCATGTCCTAGGCACTGGGCTGGGTCAAGCTTACGACACGTAGCATCGGCCTCAAAGAGCTCACAGATGTAGGACACCCCTGATAGTGGGAGCTGCCACCATCCCTTCCTGTCTTTGTCTCCCACAAAGCCCCTAGTCTACCCAGCCTTGGTTCCCTGCCAGGCAGAACAGCTTAGGGTTAATCTCAGTTTCGTGGCTGGGGAGCAGCTACTCATGTAGTTCCTGGCAGCAGTTTTGTTCCAAGCTCCTTCCAAAAGTTTACTATGACTTCCTATGGATCAGCACTAGGAGAGCAGCTCTCTGTCACCCTACCAACGACAATTCTCCAGCCCTCTGTCACTTGTCTGGCTACACTCCGAGGCAATGGCAGGGATCTTCAGAGAGCAAGAATCTGAAAGAGCATTTTAGTCTGATCACCAGCCCTACTCAGTCATACTTCATTAACTCAGTAACCACACTTTCCAGGACATTTTCAAATTTATTCCCAGGAATAGATTCCACTAGCTGCAACTGAGGAGGGATATCTTCTCTAATGAAACACACCTTACAGTGAGTTTGCAACTCCTGGACAGGTCAGAGGAGCTCCGATGGGGTCTTTGAAAGTACATGACAGCACAATGGGTACCAGGAGAGGCCTTGGCTTGGTAGAGGAACGAAGATAACAGCTAACATTGATTGCTGCATAACAGCTAACTGTTTAAGCATTCTTCAGATATGCAGCTCATTTTACCTGCCCAGCACCCCTGTGAGGTAGGTACTGTTGTTTCATCCTCATTTTACAGTTGAGGAAACCAAGAAACAGATTTTAAGTAACTTGCTAAATGTCACACAGCTGGCATAATAGCAAAATTTGAACTCTGGCAGTCTGGCTAGAGACCCTGAGCTCTAATGCCTGTAACCTTTCCAAGATGACTGTGAACTTTAGTAACAAGACTTCATTTCCCATTAGTTTTTTTCTTTTCTTCCTTTCAAATTTTCTTCCACTGTATTGTTTCAGCTGTTGAAGGCCACGATCATAGAGAGCAGGGACAGAAGAGCTGTATATTATCCCTTCCCTCAATGTAGCGGGGACAAAATATCTTCTCCCACTTTCCATCCCTGGCCCATTCAGTCTACCCCTTCTATTCAAAAACTTGGCCTTCTGCTTCCTTCTCCCCAAACTTGAAGCCTGTAGACATCTTTCTTCCCTTCTTTCAGAGCTGAGAATGGAGTGAGGGGGACCCATGTGGCGAGAGAGCCACCCCCAAGGTCGGAGGGCCCCTGGGTGGTCAGTGGGGCCTGAGCCTTAGCGTCTAAACCCACCTGTGCTCTGGCATCTTGGGGGCTCTCTGACACCCCCACCCCATCCTCGCTTGCCTGTGATCCCTTCGTCTTTCACTGTTCTTTCCTCTGCTCACAGTCTCCTGGCCTGTTTGTCTTCCACCCCATCCTGGCCACTGTCCATTCCCACCTTTTTGCTGCTGTGCCTGTTTTCCCTGCCTTGTTTTCCTTCTTCCACTACATACTTGTCTCTGCAATCATTTTGGTCTCCATTTACTCTTTCTATATGTGTTTTGCTGACATGGTGTGTCTGTGTCCGTTCCTTGCCTATTTTTTGTTGTTGTTGTTGTTGTTGTACAGGCGGCCAAGAGGGGAGAAGCAGCTCACTACCCCATAAAATCCACTCTTTTGTTACTTGGTTAAATGCCTTTGCGTCTGTCTCCAGCTTCAAGAATCTTGCCAGTGCTGCAGCCATTAGGAGCTTTATTTTTTCCCTAAATGTGTCCTGCCCTTTTCAGGTCCTGCCCCATTCATTTCCTCTGCTGGAAAGACTCTACCACCCCAAACCCACTGTTCAGCTAACTCCCACTCACTTTCAAGCCTCAGACACAGCTTCCTCTAGGAAGGCACCCCCTGACCGAGGTATCTCTCTCGTGTGAGCTTCCACCCCACATTTCTACTGATACCCCAGCAGTGAGCATGTGTATTATGTTTGCCTGTTCGCTTGTATGTTTCCCCCATTAGCCTTCACTGTTTGAATGAAAACCTTTACTTTCTTTCCAGTAAAAAGACTGCTTTTGGCATCATTCCCTACCACCTGTACTCTTCCCCCACCCCATCCTCTGAAATGCAGGCTCTCTTCTGCCTGATTTGGGGATTCTATGAGGAGACAGACAAATACTGTGACAAATACTGGCTGCCTCCTCCTCCGAGTCCTAAGAGAGTTAGATCCCTTGAGGTTGTTTCTTCTGGGACATCTCATGCCAGCCTCTATTTTTTAAAGAAATTCATCAAGGAAGAAAGTTTGGGTAGGGATTTCATGGAGTCCTTCCAATAACCATCCTGATAGAGCCACTTATAGGCACGAAACCTAGAAAAAAATCAGTCCCATATTGATAACTCTTACCCATTGTTCTATGATGACACTGTGCATTCCTCAAAGGGAGGCACAAAATATCATTCTCCTCCCTCTCTCAGTGCCCACAAAAAATTTGTTGGAATGTATCTTCCATATGTATGAATATGTGTGTGTGCACATATGTGTATGTATGTGTATGTATATATGTACACATTATTCAGATGTAGATAACTCTACGTGGAGAGGCTTCATTCATACCTAGGTATGCAGTAGGAATGAGGATGTGGTCCTAAATGGCAGACAGTATCCTGACCCTGGCTTTCCGGCTGCATTGGAGCAATTGTAAGTTTGGTCATTGTCTAAGAGGTCTGAGAGGAACTAATCAGTTCCAAGAACCTTAAAATCCAAGTTATGGAGTTTATATATCATCCTAAAGGAAAATGTCTCCTTTTGTAGCTGTAGCCCATAGTCCCCATTCATACTGCCATTGACCAGCCAATTCACATGCCTCTGTTTCTTTGCATATTCCCCAACCCTACAGAAAAAAAATGTGGATGCCATACATTTTCAAGTTTTTATTGCTGGCTTCACCATCAACCAGAGCTTCCAGCAGGGCCCACCCTGACCTTGTATCTCTCCTGGCAGAGGCAGCTTCCTGGGGCTGATCCTACGCCAACTCTCCCCAGGAAGCCAAGAGCTTGGGGTTACCCTCTGTGCTGCACTCAGCAGTGCCCTGGCTGACTTGTCCCCAAGGAGGATCCTGTGCTCTAAACCAGGTGTCCTCAAACTACAGCCCAAGGGCCACATTTATCTGGCCCGCCTGGTGTTTTTGCCGCCGCTGCCTGTCCTGCTTAGCAGCCGACTGGTCCCAGGCCCACAGTGCGCATGTGTGGAATGTGTGCCACACTCTCCAACGGCCCTTCAGGGGTTTGAGGGACAGTGAACTTGTCTCCTGTTTAAAAAGTTTGAGGATCCCTGCTCTAAACCATTCAGTGGCTCTCCCGAGGAGCTCATGCAGCACTGAGACTCCACAGTTTTCCTTTCTACGATTTTCTTAGCTATTTTAGACGTTTACTCTCCCACATGAATCCAAACATTATTTTTTCTAATTTTGAAACAACAAACAAAATAAAAAGGATTTTTAAGGAGGTATTTTTAAAATCTCCCACTGACCTGTGTTTTTAAAATCATGTTCTCCTTGCATGTCTGATAGCTTTTGCCACACAGATAGCAGCTGTACCGTGTGGTATGTGTAAGTTTTTGACATAATTTATTCAAAGATTGATAATAGTACTATTATTTCTGCCTTCTTTCATATATATATTTGCATTTTTGATTTATTTCCAACTCTTTTGGAAGCATTGTAAGAGTATTTCTTCTTTGAGAACATATTATTATACACTCTATTAGAAAGAACAAAACCCAGTCACATAGTCTCTTTTCATGGGAAACGTCCATTCATATTTCACAAAATGTTATATTCCCTTTTATTTTTTCATCATACTTTATGTTTACCATTTATTTAATGATGTCTTTTTTTGCTTCTCCTTTTCCATTTATTCTGCCCCATTTCCCATGTTGATTTAGAAATTCTACCATATTTTTCCATTCCACGATTACTTCCCAATTCTTGATACTTATGATTAAATGCATGTTTCTTTACCGGCAAATAAAAAGATTAAAATGTTCTTCCATTCCCCCTCAAAAACTCCACACTTGTCACAGAGAGAGAAACGTGCCCAGCTTCTTGGACACACCTGGCTGGGGACAGGTAGGAAAGTGGGCTCGAACCTTAGAGTGGAACCCAGGGTCCCCATCTGAGTCCCTGTCTCTGCTGATAGGCCACTCTGACAATGCCATTACTGGTACTCCAAATCCCACTTTTAAAGTGGGAGATGCCTCTCTCAGATTTGATGTATCTGCCATTAGACCCCTTAGAAAAGGCCGACTGGGTTCAGAGTTGAGAGTTAGAGGATAAAGAGGCTGCCCCAGCACACCAGGAAGGGAGTATAAGCAATGAGGCACTGTGCCCAAGGAAGTTGAGGGGTGCCATTTGACTGAGGGGCCACTCTACTTGGTATAGGAATCCATCTCAGCAGGTAGAGAAGCTCCCCAATGCCAAAGCCCGTTGAGGCACTATGTCCTAGGCATTTGTGGGGAAAAGACAGGTCAGGTCCCAGCGGGGGAAGGAGGAGGTGATGGGCACAGAGGGTGGATGAGGGACCCTGCTGGGGAGGCAAGGCTTCAGGCAGAGGTCCCAGACACATGGGCTTCATGACTGGGGCCTTCCTGCTATGTAGGAGGTAGGGTTTTGACCGGGGAGGAGGACACAGTATTTCAGGGACTTGTGACTGAAGTGTTTCCTCTCAGGGAGTGTAGAAGGGTGTGGAGACAGTCAGGTCAGCCTTGGGTGGGGAATGGGTGGGCCCTTTTACCCTTGGCCCTCAGCTGGGCACTCTACATTTAGGAGGTTGGGTCAGAGACTGAGTGAGACTCTCCATGGCCCCTGGGGGTAGACAGACTCCTGCTCTGGTCAAACTCCCAGGACCCAGGACCATAGAGTCATAGGGCTATGAGGGTCAGGAGGCCCCTTCCTCGTGGTCTGCAAAGGGCCTTGGAAAAGGAAACATCCTAGCCCCACTATCTCAGACAAGTCCATGCAGATGAGAATAAGAAACACGCTAAAGGAAGCAAAGGCTCCCAAGTTTGACACTGGTGGAAATGCAGGAAGAGGGCTACTAGCTCTCATTAGTACAGCACCGACTGTGACAGTTACTGTGAAGGACGGTCATCATTTACAAGTATTGTCATCACTTGTGTAGAGATGAAAAGTCAGAGGCTCTGAGGTTAGACGGCTTGTCCAAGGTCACACATCTAATAGGTGGGAGAGCTTAGACGAAAGCTGGCCTTTTCTAATTTCAAAGCCTTCATTTGGGGTCTGGCCTTGCGCTCACCAATGAATGGGGAAGCAGCCCAAGGAATGAACAGAATAGAGAATTGAATAGAGCATGGGGGACCCCTTTGTAAAACGGCAATCTGCTCCCAATTCCCTTCTATACCTCCTAATTTTAAGCACAAATGTGTGTGCAAGGTGGGTTGGCTGGTCTCTCAGTTGGGGAGGCATAATGGATCACTTTGGTTCCTCTGCCTCCCAGACCATGGTCAGACTAAACCTTTCCATACCAGACTGTCTCCCCCTCCCCTAAGCTTCCCATGCCTCTTCCCCTTGCTGTTAGAATCGCAGGGTGTCGAAAAAGCCTGAGGGGTACCGGGGGATTCCTCAGAAAAGCAGACAGATTTCTCTTAATCAGGTTGTCAAAGGGCTTGGCTTGTGCCCCCCATCTCCTTCCCTCTTCCCACAGCCTCTTCATGTCCCTGGCCTTCTTGAAATTAATTGAAAATACCTTCAAAACTCTATTTACACTGTAGAAAATACAGATCATAAAAAGGGAAATGGAAAACACTCATCTCATTAGACACTCATCAGTCACAAGTACACTGTCACTATTTAGGCGGTTCTCTCTTTCTCCCTCCACCCTGGGAAGGCCCAATGTAAGAAACAAAGCTTAATTTTGGTCTTTGGGGAGGTATAGAGCTATTAAAATTGTGGTAAGGCACTCCGGTTTTGTAGTACGTATGTCGTGTCTGCTGTTAAGTGATCAAAGTGTTCAAAGGACTCAACCCTTTGGACATGAAGGAGTATCAACTAACGGGTGAGTGACAAACAGGACAGGGGAAGAGACAGCAGAGAAGATACTAGAAAGAGCTTACAGGGGCCAGAAACAAGGGAGCGAGAAAACAGATGCCCGGGTGCCTCAAAACCACACGGGGAGGCCGCAGGATGGCCACCGTCGCTCAGCCTGAGGAGTCTTCTGGTCTCTGGGGGCTGGGGGGCAGGCACGACGGGGAGGCGCCGGAGCTGGAAGGGGAGGGATCGTTTCATTGCCCAGGAGGACTGACAGGTGAGAAATGGGCACCTGCCCCCACCGCCGTGACCCGGAAGAGTTTGAGACTGAGCAAGCGGCTCAGACGGCCGCGATACTGGAAGAGGCGCGCGGGAAGGGGACCAGTGTCCCTCCCTGCGTCTAGTCTCGAGCTAATTAATCTCTGGCTCCCGAAGTCCCCAGTGTTGATACCCTCTCAACAGCCCGTCCCGCATGGAGCCCTGCGGCTGGGCGGGGGACGGGAAGAAGCCCCCGCTGGCAGCCTCTCCTGGGGGGGGACCCAGCGCAGGAGCTGCCCCTCAGAGCCGGCGCCCGCGGAGGCAACCGGCGAGCATCCCGACGCAGCCCTGGCTTGGCCCCGCCCCGCGGCGGGCCCGGAAGTGGCGTCACCGCGGGCGCCCTCGCGCGGTCGGAGGCGGCTGCCGTTGGGGGGCGTTGGCCGCCCCGCGCGCCATCCGTTGGGCGGTCGCGGCTGCCCGGCGGCTGGGCGGGCGTTGGCCGGGAGGTGCTGTCACGCGGGGGGCGGCCACTGCGCAGCTCCGTGGGGTTGGAGACCCCCCCCAAACTTAAACTGTTGCTGAGACCTTGAGCTGTAGCAGAGCCATATATTCTTGTGGTGACAGTGGCCTTAGGAAAATACTTCTCTGTCTAGGATGGGGTTAGGTCGAAGCTGCACACGCCCTGTTAAATAATGCAGCTGAGCTACGCGGTGGCCTTGGGAGGGACCTCTGGAAAATTTCAAATGCTGTCCTAGAAGGGGAAACTATACACTGTATGTTAAATTAATTGGGTGAAATTTGCAGTTACCCCCATAAACACTGAGCTTGAGCTGCCAACCCCACAGATAACTTCTCTTTAGCTCAAGGCTGAGGATTTTTAGCCAGATTGTCTGACTACATGAGGGGAGCAGACATGCTTCCTGCTCTTTGAGTGATTTCCTTGGGACTCTCGTCATCAATTTGGCAAAGCCTAGAACCAATTAGGGCTCCACCGACCCAGCCCGTGTATCGGATTCACAGATTCCCCCCAAGCCAGACAGTCTAGGGGGTTTCTACCATTCAGGATATGCTTATTCTCCTTCTGTTCCTTTCTTTCCCTATCAAAGCTCACTCATTCTCTCATGTCTTATGGGATGGCCATGTATTTGTTCCATCCTCTTTACTAGACAGGAGGAAAAATAATTTTCCAAATGACTTTTGAATCTCTTTGATATCATTAGAGAAGTCACTTAACAGTTAAGTGTGTTGTTAGGTTCAGGGATTAAACAAAAAATATTGTCCTCACTGATTCCCCTTCCCAGTGGGAGAGTTCACTTTGTTCCCTTAATAATACAGGCATTCTGGTTTGTAGGTTAAATTGGGTGTGTGAGCTGCATACAGTTCTGAAGTTTGTTAATGAGGCAAACATTTGTGGTCCTGAATGGAACCCTGAAATGATACTAAACTAAATCTGGGTGTGGACTCATCAAAGGTGCTGGGCATCATGAGATTGGGAGGACTATTTCTTTCCTGAGACTAGAACTGGGAAAGTGAGAAAGGTTCCCAGTAAAAGTGAACAGGGTGGGGGTTAAGAAGGGTCACCCCTAGGATCCTGTGGCAGGGCATTGAAAATAGGTTAAAGCCCATTGAAAATAGGTTAAACCTATATACTAATGTTTTCATCCATGGTGGTAGTAATTAGAGAAGACTTACTACAGTTGTTGGGAACCCAAAGGAAAAGAGAGTGGGACATCATTGCATAGTTACTCCTCACCTAAAGGGACAAGCCTGTAATTAGAAGAAAATGAACTACTCCTTTCTCAGGACTAGATACCTTGTCGCTGTAAGTAGTCCTGGAAGATAGAAACAATATTGGAGAAATAATTAAACAGTAGCTCAGATGTGATTTTAGGGGCTGTTAAAAATTTGACATTCAATGTTGTTGATATTGAATACCCTTCAGAGGGTGCAGTATGGTGAATGGCCTGAGTAGCAAGAGTCTTGGGTGATACATGAGCAAGAGTTGAGGGTGATACATGATGTTTATTGTTAGGCAGGTAGTCGCTGTAATTGGCCACTCCATGGTCTGCTTAGCTCCTCTTCCTAATGTCTGTTAGGATACTAGATGTGTAATGTCAGTTGTATACCCACATTCTGAAATAGGAAAGTGGTTTTTGGTGATTTGCTTCTTTTATCTCTTAGCTTTCCCCTCCATTTATTTTAGCATCACCAAAGTGCCTACAGTTAGTTGGCATGTGCTGTTTGTCCCCACACTCTGAAATCCTGCCCTCTGTGCTGCTAGACTGAGTGGTAAAGAGTACCAGATTCTAATGGGAACCTGAGGTTGAATTCTTAAATATCCTATGTTTTGTCCTTTCTTCCAATTGTGAGAGTATCTGAGGAGATCGACAAACTTTTGAATTCAGATCAGAGCTGGAAAGGGGGAGCTTACAGTGGTGTCAGTTCTGTGGGAGGCTGGATTATGATTAGAAAGTGGGATAGGGTGGTTGTTTTAAAAGAACAGAGAAAAACACTCGAATAATGGTGCTGGAGACCTTCAATCATTCACATATGACTCATGAGCACTTTCAGCAACAGGTTCAAAATTTTCATTCCTCATGTTCCAACTACACCCCACTTCAGCAGGAAGCAGCTAGATTGATGTATGCACTGATTCCCCAAGATTGAGAAATGAGTCTAGAAAAGGCCAGGCAGGGAGGGGGGACATTGTAACCGGTTCTATAAGCAAGAAAAATGTTTTCTCAATAATGTTTTTGGTTCCCTCATATTTCAAATGAGTTTTCAGTGTTCCCATTATGGCTGGAGCTGGCAACTCTAAGTGGCCTTGACAGCAAGATTTATCTCAGCCTTGGTAACTTAGCAGCTACCACCTCAATTAGGCAGAAAATAGAGAACTCTTTAGCAAAATTTGCTGACCAGAACTTTGCAACTTTCTGTTGTAGGGATGCATTCTCTTTTGAGTTCCTTTCCCAGGAACAATGAAACCTCTTACAAAGCCTCACACCACTTGCTTGTCTGCAGAAGACAAGATAAGTGATGCTCCACCACAGACTGTGCCCAAAGACCCACTAAGCCTACACCCAAGGCTGAAAGAATGGCCAATCTTAACCCCTAGCTCTTTTTAATACCAAAATCTCCTCCCTGGGAGGGAATTATCTGCCATTTTTTGATCATGGGATGTATGTATGAGCATGATTTCTTACTGTGCTTGTGTGCCCTGCACTCTACCCCAAACACGCAATGATGCTCACACCCCTCATGCATTATTCATTTTCCCTGTGGAAAATCCCCCTGACCCTGTTGGTCAGGGGCAGATTTGAGGCAGTTCATACCTCCCACTCCCTGTTGACATGTCCACAGAAATCCTTTCCTCCTAACAATCCTCGCTGTCTCAGTAATTGGCTTTCTGTGCAGCAGACAACATTGAACCCTCCTTATGGGTTCAATAACAGTGTTACAAGGAATTTGGCAATGGTGTTAAGCAATAAGTTTTTTCCAGCTTTGGGGTGCCAATTGGGGGCCTTTTGTGTCACTCAAACTAGGACTGGGAGCTGCCTCTTTCTCTTTGGAGCAATGTGCTGAATGATGAAATGCCAATCCCTTTCCATGCTAGGTGAGGATACAGACCCTTGAAAGTGTCAGTTCCTAGGTTGATGGTAATTGGAAGAGCTTTTGGGGTGACTCTGAAGAAGCCAGAGAATATGCTAGAAAACACATGAATGGTGATTTCTTATCCTATAGGATAAGGCAAGGGGGAAAGGGAATGACTGGTATCTACTGGACAAGTGGACTTTGTCTTTGTGGGTGGTCAGATAATACTCTTCTTAGCTATTGCTTCCCCTTTCAGTTACCTTAGGTCTGTCTGATTCTTGCCATAAAGAAAGGATAATTAGATGGTGCAGAGAAGGGATGGCAAAAGGAGAGTAAGCAAAGCAGAAACCCAGATGAAATTAAAAGTAAAAGAATAAAATGGTAGAGCAGTTAGGCTACATCAACAGAGATAGGACAAGAAGGAGATAAAACAAGTTAGATAGGGATTATTTGATTTTGAAAAAAGAAAAGATAAATGAGCATTGAGGAAAGGGCCAATGCTAAAAAGACAAGGAAGGGGGCAGAAACTTACAAGAAAACCAGAGACAGAACCAGAAAAGATGAAACTTCCTTCCCTTTATTTCTACTTTCTTCCTTTCCTCCCTCCTTTTCTTCCTAAAAACTCCTGAGTGTCTACTCCATGCTAAGTTTTAGCTAGGTAGTAAGGATAAAAGCTGAACAAGACTCATTCTCCACTCTGGAAAAGCTAATATATAGTGGGGAGATAATGTCATGGCTGACTGTAGGGCATGGGGGTGAGAAATGGGTTTCCAAGGACTCACTTTTCTGTGTGTAGTAAGGAGAGGCCTAATGTATTTGAAGAGTCCCCAGAATGGGTTCTGCAGTTACCTTTTAAATTGCTATTGGGCTAAGGGTAGAAGACCAGCTGACATGTATGGCCTGAGGATTCAGACTTTCCTGTGGCTCCTTTTCAGGTGGTAAGTGGGGTGGTATTACAGGTACTGGACAGGAGTCTGAAGTGAGTCAGGGCTGGGAGGTTTCCTGTGTCCTCAGTGCCATACCCACAGGCACAGTGGGAGAGGTGATGGATGTTCTCACCTTTTCTCTCCCTGAAGTATTGGCATCTAATTTATGGGTTGCTGAAGTCCAGGAAGCCTGAGGACCATAGAACAAACACCTCTCTTGTAGAAGAGGAGATCAGTGTTTAAGGGTGGGTTAAAGGTCATTGCCAAAGCTGGGGAAGGGACAGAACACAAGGTTTTCACCCTTTGATGACAAAGCCTTTCCGAGGGACATGTAATTGTGCACATTAAAAAAAACAACTCCCATGCTAGTTACAAAGAGTTCCCAGAATTTGGGCCTTCTGAGGGAATCAGGATTTGAGCTTGCAAAGCAGGCATTGAAGAATAGCTATGAATTTCCAGAGTTTGGAGAGGCAGCAAATCCTTTGGCAGTTAAGGATGGGATCTGGGAACCTCTTCCTACCTGGCTGAAGGTATTTTCTCTTAATGCTAACAGGGAGGGGGCAGAACTAAGGCACTGGCCAGATAGACCTGGGCAGAGACACATTTGTGTTTAACCCATAGACACAAAGCCGGGTGAAGGACATTGGCTCCACTACTCTCATTTTACCAAACATTCTGAAGAATTTTTGGTGTACTAAATAGTCCTGTAATGAGGGACAGTGCTTCAGGTTGGTTGGCTGTCTTGGCAAAACAAAAACAGCACCATATTTTTCTCACTTGCCATGGGACACTGAAAACTTTCATATACTCGCCACAGTCTTTAGACAGCACTTAATTTCTATAGATCTAGCCCAGCCCACCTCAGAAATGATGGCGTAAAGTCACAGAGCTTCTCCATCTTTCTTTGAGCAGATGGCCAAAGGAGGCATTGGGGATCAGCAAGAATATGGCCAGAAACTTCGTGGAGATTCTGAAATCTCTGGCTTATGGATTGATTAGGGGTTCTCGTCCTGCCTTCCCCTACTGAAAGTACTGTCTATGACAATTTTGCCAATGTCCCAACACTTTAATCTGTTATAAAGTTTGAAAGTCTGTTTTGTGACTCTCCTATTCTCCCTTTGGTGCATATTCTGCCCTTTTTTTTTTTTTTTAGGTGTTTTTGGCTGTCCTCCCAACTAACTCTCAGGTGTTCCTTGGGAAAACACCAAACAACTCACAACTATGGTAAAACCAAAACAAAACAAAAAACACACACAAAAAAAATAAAAGACAAATCTGTGTGTCTTACCACTGATAGCATCAGATTTTGTTTTGTTTATTAGTATTCCTTTAAATGGTGTTGAGTTTCTGGACCTGAAGGTATCCTTGCCTGGGAGTAAAATTCTTAATGCGTGCAAATGTAAATAGCTGCAATCTGTATCTCTCATGGTCTCTGCACTACTGTTCAGTTCAAAGACAACTACTTGCTTTCAAGGCTTTGACACTGAGCTTCCCCTGAGTAGCTAGAAAGCACCCTGACTTCAAAACTGAAAATATTAGATTTGAAGGCATTTTGAACAAGAAATGAAGAGCCTGTGCTCTAGTCCTGAACTTTGGAAAATCTCCAGATTTCTTTGGGTTTTGGTTTCCTCATGGGGAAAGTTGGGATATTAATACCTACCTGACAGGGTTGTTGTGAGGATTAAATGTGCTCTGTAATCTGTCATGTTACACAAATTTCTGCAACTTTTGTTATTACTTAAAAGCCAGTTTTAAATATGCCCTGACCACATAGCAGATATGCTGCCATTTCTACCATCAGACCAAGGGTTTTCATGTCATATATTGTATGTTAAATCACTGGAGCAAAATTTTATGTTTTTATGTAAAGTTTTTTGTGTGGAAAGGGTCTGTAGCTTTCCCCAGCTTCCTTAAAGTTCATGACCCTAAAAAGTTGAAAGCCAGTGCTTCAGAGTCGAAAAGCTGAATTCAGTAGCAGGAATAGATTGATTACTTCCAGAAGGTTTCTCTTAACATCTCTACAGTATTAATTGCAGTGTTTTTTGGATAGGAAAATTCTTAATGTGGCCTGATGACTGTACAGAACATTCAAGATTGGGACTGAAAGTCCTGGACATACAGTCCTGGGTAGTCATTAGACTATCCAGTGTCTTTAGTGTAAAAGCGAGCATAAAACAAATTATTAACTGTGTGGCCATTAGAAAGTCACCTTGTCTCATGGAGTCTGCTAACCTCATTTATAAAGTGAGGATGTAACCTTGAAGATTTCTAAAGCTCCTAGTTTGGATTCTCCAGGAAAGAGAGATTGAAGCTGGGCTTGGATGGAGCCCTATTGTGGCAGAAATGGACCAGACTTTGCCTAGGAGAAAACAGAGGGAGTGTCAGAGAGAGGAGGAGGGGCTGAGCTTCCAAGGAGCCCCCTTCTGTAGGAAGATGGGAGACACAGGCCTGCGTGGCAAAGAGCATCCTCAGGGCAGGAAGAGAGCTGGTGGGCTGCTTCTTAACAGCCAAGACTCTGAGGACTTGAGACTCCACCTCCTCCTTTCACCCTGAGATTGACTTGCCCGAACACAAGTTATCCCTCAGTGAGCGAACACATCATCCTGCCTGCGCCCAGAGAACTTCTGACTCGCACAGGAGCAAATGCTTTGCGTCTTCCCACTTCCCACTTCCCACATCAGGTGGCTTGGCTACTTCCAGAAAATGCTGCTCTCCAAACGCGTCAAGACACAAGTACTAGGGATGGCGGAGCCGGTTGGAGGGGTAAGAGAACCTTCTATCTGCACTTTGGGGTAGATTGGAATCCCACTCCACATCAATATTTTTCTCATACTCATACATGATTTGTTTTAACCACTATTGATACATTACTATTAACTAAAGTCCATGCATTACACAAAGGTTCACTAGGTGTTATGTTTTGTTTTGTTTTTGAGACAGAGTCTCATTCTCTTGCCTGGGCTACAGTGCCGTGGCATCTGCCTAGCTCACAACAACCTCAAACTCCTGGACTCGAGTGATCCTCCTGCCTCAGCCTCCCAGGTAGCTGGGACTACAGGCATGCACCACAGTGCCCAGATAATTTTTTCTATTTTTAGTTGTTTTGGCTAATTTCTTTCTATTTATAGTAGAGACAGGGTCTTGCTCTTGCTTAGGTTGGTCTCGAACTCCTGAGCTCAAGCAATCCTCCCGCCTCGGCCTCCCAGATGGCTAGGATTACAGGCGTGAGCCACTGTGCCTGGTCTTGTTTTGTCTTTTTTACAGTGGGGTTTGCTATTTGTGGTTTAAATTTCCAAGTTTCTAGTGACTAGAGACGTTGAGTATCTTTCCTTGTGCTTATTTTCCATCCACATTTCTTGGGTACAGTGTCTGATCAAATCTGTTGCCCTTCCCTTTTTTTATTATTGAGTTTTAAGAGTTCTTTTTAAAATTCTAGATAGAAATCATTTATCAAATATATCATATGCAAGTATTTTCTCCCAGTATGTGGCTTGTCTTTCAGTGTCTTTTAAATAAGAGCAGAAAATTTTAATTTTGATTAAAATCCAATCTATCAATTTGTTCCTTTGTAGACTGTGTTCTTGGTGTAGTATTTTTAAAATCTATTGGTCACAGAGATTTTCTTCTAGTTTTATAGTTTCAGATTTTACATTTAGGCCTATAATCTATTTTGAGTTAATTTTTGTATATGGTACAAAAATTTGTATGTGGTACTTCAGGTATGGCTCAAAGTTCATTTTTTTTTTTGCATATAGATATTCACTTATTCCAACAGTATTTATTAAGAAGACTACTATTGGTTTTTCACTAAATTGCCTTGGCAATTTTGTCAAAGATCATTTGTCCACACATTTGTGGTTCTACTTCTGGACTGTCTATTGTGTTTCAGTGATTTATTTGTTGATTTTTATGCTAATATGCTATCTTGATTACTGTAGCTTTATGATGTCATAAAATCATGTGATATTTATTTATCTTCTGATCTCTTTTTAAAAATTATTTTGGCTACTTTAGGTCCTTTATGTTTTCATATTAATTTTAGAATAAGTTTGTCAACTTCTCCAAATATGCTTGCTGGGATTTTGATTAGGATTGTATTGAATTTATAGCTCAATTTCGTGATAATTGCTATTTTAACAATACTGAGTCTTTTGAACAATGAACCATGGAATAGCTATTAGTTAAGTTTCAGTTGAGTTTTCTTTCAGTTTTCTTGGTGATATTTTCTAGTTGTCAGTTACAGATCATAAGCATCTTTCATCCGATACCGTACAGCTTTTGTTTTACTATACTAAGTAGTTCATATTTTTAATGCTATTGTTAATGGTGTTGTTTTACATTTCAATTTCTTATTGATTGTATTTGTAAATACAGTTGATTTGTATATATTGGTCTTGGATCTTGCAAATTTGGGGTCTCACTATGTTGCCCAGACTGGTCTTGAACTCCTGGGCTCAAGTGATCCTCTTACCTCAGCCTCCCAAGTAGCTGAGACTACAGGTCCGTGCCTGGCTGATACAAAATACTTTGCAAAGAATATTACATTTTCATATACTGCATATGGGCCAGATTGAATTAAGCCAAGGTGAAAGTCAGATAATGGGTGGCAGCTTTTCCTCATCTGCAGTACTAGTTGCCAAACTGGACATTTTTTTTAAAAAGTAGACTATTAAAAGTATGTGGTGTGAAGAAATAGCTGAGAATCTCACTTTAATTATTAGCCTGAAATTAACTGATGGTAACTCTGCTTGATTTCTCAGAGATTTGAAGCCTTGCATCCTTGGTGTGGAAGCAGCACTGGCTGAGATCTGGTTCTTTGGAAGTAGACAAGGTATTGTCTTGATTGGATAGTGGTTGCATCTTCAAGTTCCCCTTTAAGTGCACTTAACTGACACATACAGCAGTAATTATATTCCAGGCATTGTTTTCAGGGTTTTATACTCTGGGCCTGGCTCCTTTTGTGTAAAATGGGAATAATGGTACTGATAATGGCCTCCTCCTAGGGTTGCTTGGAGAGATTACATGTGGTTAACTTATCTAATATGTTCAGGCAGTGGTGGGGACCAGATCTGGCTCTTAGCTCTGTACCATGCTGTTTCTCTAGAACAAAGAGCTCTCCTTTCTCAGCTTCCCCTCTGCCTTCTGGTCTTCTTCCCCAAGTCTTCTAGTTTGCCGAAGACACTGATAAGAGGTGAAGCGTGATGAAAAAGTCCCATTTGATACCTTTTTTAGTGAACTACAAGATTTTTTAGGGAACTACAAGATTTTTAGTGAACTACATTTTTTAGGCAATTTTACTTTGTAGTACTGAACGACGTTTTGTTGATCTTCATTTAAATATTGACTTAATACCTCTTCAAGAATTCAAAACCTTATGAGTGAGGATGGCCAGAATGTTTGAGAGAGAGGAGGAGGAGGGAGGAGGAGGAGGAGGAGGAAAAAGAAGAGAAGAGGAGAGAGAAAGCAAGGGAGGGAGGCAGGAGGAAGTTTGGCTGTGAGAGAGAGGGGCAGAGAGAGAGAAGAGAGAGAAAAGAGAGAGCAAGAAGTATGAAACTAAAGAAACTAAGAACAAGGAAACCTTCTACCTTTTTCTCTAACCTGAAAACAGAATTTGAAATTTGGAGGTAGAGAATGAATTTTCCCCAATTTAGCTGTATTTGAATCAGTTTTAATATTTGCATTTTTCCAAATGAACTCTCTGGGATAACAATTGACAGCAGATTGATTACTATATTGGCTACTTTTAAAGGTCAAGAAACAAAATAACCAACATCAAAACATGTCATTCAGTGTAATCTACCTCCTCTGTTCATGCCTCCTAATGTGCATATCTGCAGGGACACTGGTTTTCTTCCTGGGAAACAGGCAGGATCCCGTGTGTCCAATGCCCAGTGCCACCCCGACCGATAGCACTGAGTCCCTGCTGTGACTGGTTCCCGTGACTGCCCTGGGCCAGGCCTGATTTGGTTCTCCCACAGGTTCAGGGTTCCTTGTGTCCCCCTCTCTTTATAAATTCCGTGCTTTCATATCAAGCCCCTAGTTGTATGGTTTTACTTGCACACCAGCACTTCCCCTATTAATATAAAGGCACCAGGGAAAACTATTATCAGGCTACAGCTTTTTCACTTTTTCTTGGGCTTTCAGGGAACTCATGTACCTTCCCAAATGTCTAAAGCTTTTGCCCAGATCTGTCCTTTCTAGAGTACCCAAGCTCTGAAGTGGCAACTTGTAACACACTAAATCCATTTAAAAGTCCCATTCCTGGTGTCTTCAGCTATTAGTTTCCCAAATTTATTATCTTCTTAAGTAGCATTAGTTCTCTCTCTCACCTTACTTCTTGAGGGCAGGGGAGAGGTGTTCTGCTGTACAGGTAATACATCTTCATTTTAGTTAAGCTGGAAAATTCAGATAAGCAAATAGAGAAATATTAGAATCATCTTTAATCCAACCATCCAGAGTCAACGTGCTTGTGTCATTTTAGTGGATATCCTCATAGTGTTTGCCCATGTGTATATATTTTTTTCAGAAATTGAATCACTTGCACAGTACAATCTTGCAGCCTTTTGTATTTAGATTTTTCTGAGTTTATAATCTTCTACAACATGAATCTTAATGATCTATAACAGAGGTGTGCTTTAATTTATTTAACAAATCTGCTGCTATTCACAGGTCTCATTCCAGGAGGATTTTCATGTAGAAGATGAGTGGACGCTAATGAGACACTGGGAACAAGGGCTTCACACTGTGATGTTGGGCTGTCTCTTAATGTGGCAGGTGAAAGTTTGCTTTTGTGGACAAGTATAGGATAGGAAGATTCTATTATGTGGAGGCTTCTTTGAAGTTGTGGATTTCCACTTTTGGAACAAGTGATGATATTATATGCCCAGTACAAAGTGTGTAAATATTGCATCAAAACCTTCTTGAGGTATATGCCATCTCACAATGTATTTCTTTCAAAGTGATATCAGGGCACAATAATAAAGGATATTTTTGATGACATATGATCGGACAAATTATTTGTGTGAAACATCTTGCAAAGATAATATGAATTAAATAATATTTAGTTTTATATGTAATTCTTCATACTAACTGGGGTACAAAACTGTATCATTAGGTAGTATCACTTGCAAAAGGCAGCAAGTAGTGATCTGTGTTAATATTGGAGTGTCCTTCACTATTTAGACTGTGCCAGGGTCCCTGGTCTTAACTCTGAGAAAAGGTTGAAAGGAATGTGAATAGCTTTGGTCTTTAGTCCATTGGGTTGCTTTGAAGGTGCCCCAGTCTTGGCCCTACAGTTTCAAATTAAGGCAACTCCCCTGTGGTTCCTCTCACCCAGGGCTGGGCTGGCTACAGTGAACGTACTTCACTGCTGCTCTCAGTATTTCTGTGCATGGCACACAGCCTTCTCATGGGGCCATGATGCTTTCTTCTTTCTAAGATAGCTCTGCCCCAGGGACGCCAAATGTGAGTAGAGTGCCAGTGCCAGCTAGTCCCAGCGCCCAGAATCCATCTTTTCTTCAACTTGGATGGTTCATCCTTAGAGCCTTGTTTAGTCCCTGTCATCCAGCTGAAGGTAGTTGGGGGAAAAGGAAATTCTTAAAGCTGGCTCACCTGGTTTGAAACAAAGAAATGGTGTCACCTTTCAACTAGAAGCAAGAAAAATATGACTCAAGACAAATGTCTTACTGTTATTCTATAAAGTAAGGGAGATTTTTAACTTTTCTTTTGCTAAACACTCCAGTTATCAGTGAAAAATAATTTACCCTGTCACATGTGTTACTGTGTCCAGTGTTTTTCCATCACTGTAGCTTCTATTTGTGTAGTCTTTTCTATACCCCAGGCCAAATTCGAAATGACTTTATATTTTTATTCATTTAATTCTCATGACCCTAGTGTTAGGTATTCTACCCCAATTATTGCAAATGATGAAACTGAGGCACTGAGAGTGTACATTATTTGCCTGGAAACACAAAGTTATCAAACTTCTATTTTGTGTAATGAAAGAAATAAAATAAAATTGGAAGTGTCTGGGGAAAAAAATCTCTCCAACAAACATATCAACTGTTATTAGGATTATATTCTACCCCAGGGCTGGTCCAAAGCACGCACATTTTCACTCAGCCATGAGGTCAAGTGTAGATGTAATTTTCTGTTTTAATTTTTGTTCATTCAATGCAATTTGAAAATCAGGTTTCTATGTTGTTACAAAATTATGATGGACAATAGCCTTGAGTAATAATAAAGTATCTCTTCAAAGGATCCGCCTATAGTGCAGTGGTTGCCCGTGGGGCTCTGTATTAATCCTAAATTGGAAAGCTGGGGTGCAAAGTGTAGTATCTCTAGTTCTAGAAGGTGGAGCTGAGCGAGCCCAGTGATGGCACCAAGTCACCTTCAAGTTTCCAACACTTTGGAGATCACTTCAGGTCTGGGATTCCATCATTCTTTTTGAATTAGCTGACTTCTACCCGAGGACACGTCATTTGAGAAAGGAGAGATCCCCCAGGGTCAATGGCAATTTAGGGCTTTTCACCCAGCTCTGAAAAGAGCAAATGGAAAGCTCAGACAGCTAGAATTGTGGTTGTTTATTGTGAGATTCCTGCCCCCCTGACACCACTCTCCAGAAGGTTGAAATGCGCTGGGAAAGGATGTGGAATAGGACCACTTCTGGGGCTCACATGGGACCTGCCCCAGACCCCGTAGCTCCACACATCATACTGAGCTCTCAGGTCTGATGGGAGCCCTGAGGCAAAGCAACTGCAAACTCCCCGAGAGCTGGAGACAAGCCCAGGGATAGAAAACTCTGCACGGAGACACACCTACTAGACTGGGCTCCCAGGTGTTTGGGGACTGACACCACAAAGCCTCATATAGTTTTGACTTGCTGACACAGGACTTGGCATATTTTAGAGTCTCCTTAAACACTTCTGGAAAGAATTAACTGAGCGGCTAGTGAAGAAAAGCAGCTGCTGCAAGTATCACTTGGGCACTTCCCTAATCAGCAAGTGGCTGTGACTAAACAGGTCATTGAGGGAATCTCTGCCAAGAGTCCAGGGAACCTTTCCCAGGAGGTACCAGGCCCCTGCCTGGAAGCTGAAGAAACCCTGACAAGAGTTCTAGAACTGCTGCTCAAACTCTAACACAGGGGATTTTGACACTAAGAAAAGCTTAGGTTTGGATTTCTGTGCTTTCTACCCACATCTTATTGGAACAATGGGATGCAGGAAAAATTATTTTTTAACAGCTGTTAAAAAATTGTGGAGGGAGAGCAGAAGATCCAATCAAGAAACGTTAAGCTGTTTTCAGTGTGAGGAGCAAGAAGCTGTTGGCCTGAACCAGACCCACAGAGAGCTTTGAAGACTTTGAGGGGGCAGAGGATGGGGAGTCATGGAAAATAGTGAATTCATTGAAAAGTATCCTTTTCACAATGTATTTAATAGTGATTTAACCTACAGAATGGGCACGGCAAAAGTACAACTCTTCAGTCAAGTGCCAGCTGGGTGTCTTACTGTGCGGCTTTGGCTGTGGTTGCTAAAGGACACCCTTTAACTTTGTGATCTCCCCCAGATTCCCAGGTGCCCCCAGCCTCAGCAGGCAAGAGATGCTCTGGTCTAGGACTGTGCCGGGTAGTCAAGGTAAAGACAAATGAAACACTGCACCTGCTGCGCGTGATGTAGATGGGTTGTGGTAAGCAATTGGTGGTCAGCAAATCAATAGGGTTGCGGTGTTTTTTTCCCCTTTGAGAGCTGAGCTTCTTGGAATTAAATTGACAATATCACTAGACCACTTATTAGTAAAAAATAACCTAAATTTATAAGGATTTGCTGCAGTGGAGGTAAAATCCCACCTTGATAAGCTTAACAAGTGCCTTAGGAGGAGGAAGTGAGAAGTGGAGTGTTTGTAGGGCTTTAGTGTGGGGAACTGATGGGGTTGGGCAAAGTTTGTAATATAATTTTTTAGGATTGGTGGACACAGTGAAGCAAAGGTCTTAAAACAAGTCATAGTAGAGAACTGTTGTCTGATAAACTCGTTGTCTAAATAAGCAAACTATTGTCTCCAGTAAATTTGTTTGGAGGAATTTCCAGAAGCAAACAATGCAGTTATTTATTGGTTTATGGACATCTTTCCTGGGCAAAGGTTTCCTAGAACAAACAACAAAATCATGTCACAGATCATCTATAATCTTATAAGTCACATGACAGACAATCTCAATTCTCATCAGTGGCTTTCCTGGAATGGCACAAGGAGAGCTCCAGGTTCAGTGTCAGAAATCAGCACCCATGCTAGTAGCCCCTACAGAGGCCATCTGAGGACAATGGGAAGAAACAAGGGATGAAGTCTTTGAGGCTCTCAGAATACAGATGGAGCATAGACGTTGGACATCAGTGAGACCACAAAGTAACCAGATGTTGGGACGGCAGTCTTGACTTTAGGTTAGTATAGAACAAAGAGAAGGTTGGGGAGGGAAGAGCAAGGCACATGGCATTAGAAATCTGTGGGACGTGATAAGAAGCCAAAAGCCAACTGTGAAAGTAAACTTTTAGTATGACAAGACTTGATTGTAGCATTCTCATTGAGTGAGATCTGGACTCTGAAGCTATTATCTTGTTAATGGCAGGTAGAAGAATTTTAGGAATATTCTGGAGGAATCTAAAATTAAGTTATTGTAGGGCAAGACTTGGATGGCCAACTTTGATTTACAGGGACAAGGCATTGGGAAAAAGGAACTAATTCCTTCCACCTGACCCATGTGTGGTTTAATGGGGCTTTTTCCCTTTGCCATTGCATTGTCCCTTGGCCACTCAGATTTTTGATTCACAATATAAAAAAAAAGTAAGATATTAGAGGAGACAGACCAAGACTTAGACACACACAGAGAAGTATCAAACAACTAGAGTTGTGGCCAATGCCAAAAAGAAAAAAAAAGAAGATAGTTGAAAAATACAGCCACAGAAATAGGCAGACAGATGTCAGAAGACAGACTTGGGTACAGATTATGTGCCAGGAAAGAGTAAAAGAATAAATTCCTCAGAGAGAGAGGCACAGATTCTAATCTCTAGATTGACCATGAACAAAAAATTAAATCTTTTTTCGTCCTCCTTTTCTCCTTCCTTCCTTATTTTCTTTCTCTTTCCATAGGTATTTCATGTCTAATGCACGCAGGGCTGTGAGCCGCAGGTAAAGGTGGTAGAATGCAGAGGTGATTATAACCTGTGCAGACTGGAATACAAGGCCGTGGTGGGATGTACACATCATACCCAAGGCTGCTTCACTTATACGGGAAAGAGGGGAGAGCTAAGAGACTTGAAGCAAGTCGGGATGAGTCTCATGTTGTCTTCCTGGTTGATAAAGGACTGGGAACACAAGGCCAGGAGACAATGGGGTTGGCTGAAGACTCAGGCCTTCAAGGAGCTGGCAATTCGGTTAAAGGCAGTGAGTTTTATAAGGCAGGGAGCCCTCTGATTCCTCCTCTCTGTATCCACAGACAGGGCGAGGGAATGACAGAGTGAGGTTTCCCCTCCCTCTGTCCAGAGTCAGTGTTTATACCAACGAGGTTGGTCAGAGGGTACCTCTTCCTGGGCACCTGCTTCTCTTTTTGCCACACAGAGATGAAAGAAGGTAGGAAGGAAATCTGAGAAACTTGTGTTACAAAAAAGTAAACATATAACTGTAAATCGTCTTCATTGAAAGTGAAGAAAGGAAATTGAAAGAAACTTTTTATATGCCTAACTTGGTCACCGATTAAGATTCCTGTTCTAGGGGAAGAGACAATTTTCATTCTCACTGAGTTTAGAGTGTAACTTTCTGGGTGGAACAGGGTTTGGGGCCTCCTTGGAAGAAACCTTAGAGAATTCTTGTGTGGTCTCGTGTGGTCCTGGGAGAAGTCCGCACACTTCTGTAGCACTGGGATGGCTTGGAATGCAGGAAGTGTCTGCAAGTTCAGCCATCTGAGGAAGGTCAAGGTCTATACTCTGTCCAGACTTAGGTTTGGGAACAGGCCATGGTGGGGGCTGGGAGTCTTCCAAGGGGACATTTGTACAGCAAAAATGTAAGAAGGGCATAATCTCAGAATACAGAACTGTGCTTTGAATTAGATAGAATTATTTTTCTAAAAAATGATTTTTTCCTGTTTGCCATGGACCCATTGCCTAAGCCCAGCCATTAAGGCCAGCTATTAATACAATCTTTGACTTCCTGAGCAGATAGGAAGGGTTTCTGTGATCGTCAGTCTTTGGGGTGGGGTGAGAATGAGGCTCACATGATTTCCCTGTCTGGGGGAAGGGATAACTAGTATCATTTTTGCACTTCTGGAATCTCTGGCTGATGGATGGGGTCTGAGTTCTCAACCTGCCTCCTTTGAGACGTTCCTTCCTCCTCTTGGGGTGGTTGTCCCTGGGCCTGTCAGAAATCTTCCTGAGCACTACATTCCATCTATTTATGAACTAGAAACATTTGCTTTCTTGTTTTCAGACCTTTTCTTCCAGGGGTGACCTCTACCTTCTTGTCTTTAGCTCTCCTTTGGGAAGAGGAGAGATGGGTGAAAAAAAAAGACCACTATGACCTTTGTTGCAGCAGGGAATTGAATTTTTAAAAGGCATTAGTTCCTGGACCCAAAAGAACAAAATGCCAATGGTGGACTTTTCCGGCATCATTGCTTGAGGGTAAATCTTGGGACAGTGTGACATTAAATTGCTATTTTTTAATAAGAATTTCTTTCTTTCTCTTTCTTTCTTTCTTTCTTTCTTTCTTTCTTTCTTTCTTTCTTTCTTTCTTTCTTTCTTTCTTTCTTTCTTTCTTTCTTTCTTTCTTTCTTTCTTTCTTTCTTTCTTTCTTTTCTTTCTTGACAGAGTCTCACTCTGTTGCCCAGGCTAGAGTGCCATGGTGTCAGCCTAGCTCACAGCAACCTCAAACTCCTGGGCTCAAGCGATCCTCCTGCCTCAGCCTCTCAAGTCGCTGGAACTACTGGCACATGCCACCATGCCTGGCTAATTTTTTCTATATATTTTTAGTTGGCCAATGAATTTCTTTCTATTTTTAGTAGAGATGGGGTCTCGCTCTTGCTCAGGCTGGTTTCAAACTCTTGACCCTGAGCAATCCACCCGCCTCAGCCTCCCAGAGTGCTAGGATTATAGGTGTGAGCCACCGTGCCCAGCCTAAATTGCTATTTAGGCAGGTTTCAAGCTTCTGGAAAGGATGCAGAAGGAGTGTAGGAGGGTGAGGAGGATGGACATGCATCCAAGGAGTTGGCTGCCAGGCCTCTGTCTCTGACGAAGATGGGAGGTGGGTCGGCTGCGAGGAATTGCCAGGACAAACAGGGCGGGAGCATGGCTGTGCAGGCCACTTCCCAGGGCCCAGGGCTTCTGCTGGGCCAGCGCCCCCATCTCCACTCACACGTGAAGTGGACTTGCCAGGACTTGCTGCCTCTCATGGGGCAAGGACATTGGTGGTCTTCCCTACATTCAAGGTTCAGAACCTTCCAGAACCATCACAAGAGCAAAGGCATCATGGCCTCCCACACCCACTTTAAGTTTAGCCACTTCAAGAAGACATTGTCCTTAAAACATCTCAATATACAACTGAGTCTAAAGGGACACTCAGCACAGGAGAGTGAAAGTGCAGGGAGAAGACCTCTCGAACCTGTGTTTTGGGGTGACGCTGGGCCTACTGGAACATCACCCCCAGCCCACAGCTGGAGCAGCCTAGAGCAGAGACCGTGCTACATTCGATTTTTATGTAGATGGAGCCAGGTCATAGTTCTTAGCAGAAAATTATTTAATACTTACCTACTGTATTGGTTTAGTCTTGTAAGATGGTATCAATTGCTTTATACTCTATTTTTCAAGGCCTTTGGAGATAGCTCTTTCTTACACTAAGTATCAATTTTCACTTACTCTGGAAGAAAGCAAGGCAAGCAAAAAAGAAGAAGGGTAGGTAAATTGGGATGGGAGAAAGGAAGCTGTACATTTTAAGTGCTGGATAATGCTCTCTTCAAAGCAGACATCACAGGAGGGGACCTTCAGATGCTGCTGAGAAGGAGCTTGAACATGGGTCTGCAGAGGAGGCTTGATGAGAAGAGCAAGGCAAACTTCCTCTTCAGAGACTTGCTGTGTTTCTTGCACCTGCACGAAAGGTAAGACGCAGCTTCTTATGCTCTGTTGCAGACCACAGACTTAGGCAATAATCATACAAAATATACATGAATGTGTCCTCTTTGAAAGATTCTAGCAATACTGAGTAAAATTCACCCCTTTACTGGTACACTCATAGTTGTATCTTCAGAAAGGTGCTCTTTCTTAGGTCTATTTCTATGTATTGACATAATCATTTCAAAAACTAAATGGGATATTTCTCTATATAAAGATATATATATAGAGAGAGAGAGAAAGAGAACTTGTCTTAGTCCATTTTCTGTTGCTTGTAATAGAATACCTAAAACTGGATAATTTTTAAATAAAAGGAGTTATTTCTTACCATTAAGGAGGCTGAGAAAGGTCCAAGGTCAAGGGGCCACATCTCATGAGGGCCGTCTTGCTGCTGGGGACTCCACTGAGTCCTGAGGCAGTGTGGGGCATCACACGGTGCAGGGGCTGAGTGTGCAAGCTCAGGTGTCTCTTCCTCTTCTTATAAAGCCACCAGTCCCACTCCCATGAGAACCCATTAATCTGTTAATGGATTAATCCATTCACCTAGGCAAAGCCCTCATGACCCAAGGCCTCACCTCTCAATACTGCCACATTGGGAATTAAATTTCAGCATGAGTTTTGGAGGGGACAAATAGTCAAACCATGGCAGAGCTAGAGTGGAAAATCTGCATCTTTCCCTCTTAGTATGTGTTGAAATCAAGTTTTTAAAATTAGTATATATAACTTGACATTTTTTTAGCAACTGCAGACTATACTAGAGTATGCATGAACTTTTCTTTTATTTTGTTTACTATTTCCATAGGAATAGACAATGAGCTCGTTTCTAACCTGGTATTACTAAAAATATTACTAAGATGAATAGGGTTAATACATAGATATTTGTGCCCCTTTATTATTCCAGTTAAAGAAAAACAAAGTAGGAGCTGGGTAAAATTTTAAAGTCAATATATTGTTGGAGAGCACAGTTCAATGTTACATTTGGATTGAGAACAAGAAAGCAAGCACTTTATAATGAATAAATGAAAGAACTTTTAAAAATCGATGCAAGTTCTCTAGTACGCAGAGGTAAGACTCCCCAGGAAGGAGGAAATAGGGAAGAGTGAGGGAGCGAGTGGGGAAGAGACAGGTAAATCTTTATGCTTCTAAAACTCACGGGGCAAAGATACCAGTAATAGCGTCCTTATTGATACTGATTTCTAAAACAAAAATAACATTGTAGTTTTTTAACTTTAAAAAAATGGGTGGGCTGCCAACATTATTTTGAAATTGTTTCCCAATTAAACTACGGAAGCGCATATATCCCAGAAATCACTGGTTTTTATAAATTTGTAACCAATTAACTCTGTGGACTGGCAGAAACATGGCTTCCCACCACAAAGAGATGTCTACTCTATTTCAGTGACTATTCTTATAGATTTTTCCCAGATGTTTATTTTTCACCCCAGAAAAGGAATTATATGGTATACACTGTTTTAATACCTTCCTCCTCTTAACAATATCCCAGAAAGTTTTCTGCTACAATTATAGTCTCCTGCAAGTGCAGTTTTAATGATCTATCACATGGATGTGCCTCAGTTCATTTAACCAATCTGCTCTCAACCACAGGTTACTAGACCTTGAGAACTTGATCTAGAAGAGGAATGGGTATCATCCGAACATAGCTGAAGAACAGCCCATCAATGTGCTGTTTGGTTCGCTCCTGCCTGGAAGAGCATGCGTGTATTTGTAATTAAATGGAAGACGGGTGGATTATGTTAAGTGAGGAATCTTCAGAATTAGCTATTTCTGCTGATGAAGCAGGGGGTAGCAGCATGTGCCGAGCGACCATGCTGTGTACTGAATGTAGTAAACCCTCCCGCAAGGTCTGCCGTCTCTCAGTGCATGCACTGCAGGGTGAGAGGACTATCATGATGAAATTGCCTTAGTGAAAGAGACCCTCCATGAAGAAGGTCCTGTGTCCTTCCCCAGGGGAACTCTCATCCAGTGATTAGTCAACAAGGGACCATAATAACCTATCCTCCCTCTTCCAGTTTGGAACAACTCTCCGGTGCTATCCCCATTCCAGAGCTCATTTGGGACTTGATGGAGGCCCGTCTTGGGACCATGTGGCAGCTGCTCTTCTCTTTCCGCCCCATCCTGCTTTCTTCTCTTCACTCCCCCGCAACAGGCGCACCCCCCAAGAGCACCCTCTGATAACCTCAAACACACATCTCCAACTCTGCATTTGCTCTCTAGGGAATCCAATCTGTGACAGGCACTAAAATAAATAAACTTCATTGGTCTGACAAGAGTTTATGGGTACAATATGTCTTTGAGACAATAGAAGTTAAATAATACTTCGTTCTAAGCGTAATAGTTACAGATTTCTCCATAACACTGGTGTTGCTAGAAATGTAGCATTGTCTAAGTTAAATCAAATCTGGTCCAGAGCTCTTGCTTGAAGAAGTCAGTAAGAAGTGTTCTGTATTAATTATTCACCGTGCCCCTTGCCCCACTTCTTGGGTTGTACTAAGATCCCAGGTCTCAGGTCTGAGAAAAAGTGGGTGGGAGGTGGAAGGGCCCCTGTCCAGGCCTCAGCAGCTGCTCACAGGCAGCAGTTATCCCTGTGCCACCCTTTGCCCTGTGGGGCCTGGGACCCTCCCTGCTGCTCTCAGTACTGACCTGCTGCTGGTCCACAGCCTCCCCTAAAGCCACACGTGTCCTCTTTATGATGGAGCAGGAAAACTATTTTTACAACCCATTTCCTCCCTGGCAATTCCAGGCCTTATTCAGCAATTTCCTTATTTACAACAAGGGGATTTTATTCCTTAAGCAGCAACTGCTGGCTCTCAGCCAATCAGGAAAGTGACAGAGCCCTGGCTGGGCTGGCTAACTTTCACATTTCCCCAGCAGAGGAAACAGTTATAATATTCTCTATCCCAGAAGCAGAGGTGTAGAAGTGATCTCTGGTTCCTTTGCTGGGGATAAATGGATCAATTTTTATGAGGATTCCTGTCTTCTTTTCTTGGTTGAGGTCCTGATGTTGCTGCCATCCACCCCTATAACAAGCTGTGTTGGGAAGTCATTGCTAACAGATGGATCAGAGAAGACAAGATTGAGCCATTGTCCTGTGTTGGATTGTGCCCACCCTAAAAGAGATGTTGAAGACTTAACGATCAGTGCCTCAGAAAGTGACCTTATTTGGAAATAGGGTCTTTGCAGATATTATTAATATTAGTTAAGATTAGGTCATACTGAAATAGGTAGCTTGGGCCTTTAATCCAATGCAACTTGTGTCCTTATAAAAGAGAAGAAAAGACATCAAGATACAGGAGGGGTGAAGGTCATGTGATGATGGAGGCAGGGATCTTGCAGTTGCAAGCCAAGAAAGACCAAGGATTGCTGGATAGGAAGAGGCAAGAAAGCATTCTCCCCTGCAGGTGTCAAGGGGGCGTGGCCCACAAACACCTTCATTTTGGACTTCTAGCCTCCAGGGATGTGAGAAAATAAACATCTGTTGTTGTAGGCCACCCAGTCTGGGGTACTTAGCTATAGCAGCCCTAGGAAATGAATATAGCCATTATCACAAAACCTTAACTAGTAAAGTCAGAGATATCCATGGTATTCTGGTTCCAGAAATGTTGATCCAGGCATGATTCCCAAAGTAGCCACCTTCTAACTGATCAGGGAGACTGTCTATTTTAGATCCTCTGGTGACAAGTATTATTGTAGCTCTAATAGTTGAGCACCACAAACAAGATTTAGGAGCTGAGAGATCTGTTTCTAGCTCAGGGAAATTAGTGAGGCTGGAAGAAAAGCCAACAGGGTTCAGGAAACTGGGCAGTCCTCCAGGCTGGGGTCCAAGAGGGATTTCCTTATAGGACCTTACGTGGCTGCTCTGTGCAGTTTATAGTTTCTGAGAAGAAGCTCTAGGAAGAAATTTGTAGATTACCTGGCACTGCTTAGTGCCTTGTTTCATGTGGAGGAAACCAAGATCTGGGAAGGTTACAATGGTGGGGCCGGGACTGCAGCCCCAGGCATCCTGCCACGCAGGCCAGCAGGCTTTTCCCAGCTCTGAACTCCCTTGGAGGCCTGTCAAAAATTGCTCAAAGTTAGAAAGCAGTTCTGAGAAAACTCTACACTGACTTCTCAAAACTAGTAAGGTGAGTACATTGGGCTTTAGGGAATGGACTCCTGAGTTTGTTGGGGTTGCAGGTGACTTCTAAAAGGCAGTGTTAAGATTACAAATGGTTTAGGCTTTTGCAACAGATAATAACATTTAGATCCTAGCTGTGTGGTTACAGGCAAAGTAACTTTAGGAAAACTTATTTAAACTCTCTGAGCCAGAATTTACCTCTAAAAGTTAAATAATCATAATTTTGGGGTATTTAAGAAAGATAAGATAAGGGATCTTTTGTAAGATGCTTGACTCAGAATAGGTTCCCATTAAAGTCAGTTGTCTTTGTTTCCTTAGTTCCCTTTTAAGCTCTCATCCATGTCTTAAAACTTTAACCTGATATAATAATTAATAAGTATAGTAACAAAATACTATTACCTTTATTACTATTACATTGGTGTAAAGGTAACTGTGGTTTCAGAGTGTGAATTTTAAATCATTATAACTAGGCTCAAACACATCTTTATTAATCAAAATAGGAACCATTACAATCAACACATTTTTGCCAGTGAGAAATAGGTAGCGTAAAAATCTGTGTTTCCAGATTCAATGAATTCTTTGAAAGCATTTTCTGCATCATTCCTTTTGAGGAAGTGTTCTCCCTACAAAAAGTTGTTGAAATGCTCAAAGAAGTGGTAGTGCAGCTAAGTTAGAACTATGTGGCCCAAGCTAATATTTTAAATGTTGGACTATTTTCTAACAATACCATCTATTGTACTCAAGTCCATGACCAAATGGACAATATAGTTGGTACATCCATATGGTCCTTGAATCCTCGTTATAACTCCTCTACCTTGTGATTGTCCAGACTACTTAGGCACCTCCAAATATGGGGAACATACCACCTCTTAAGGAAGCCCTTTCATCATTAGAGAACACCAACTGAAAATTCTATTTGTGTATTCAAGGCCTAAATATGCAAAAATAAAACTTCCACAATATCCACAGAAAATACAGATGCTCCTCAACTTACATCCCGATACACCTATTATAAGTCAAAAATATTGTAAGTCGAAAATGTATTTAATATGCATAAACTATTGAACATCATAGCTTAGCCTAGCCTACCTTTAACATGCTCAGAACTCTTGCATTAGCCTGCAGTTGGGCAAAACCATCTAACACAAAGCCTATTTTATAATAAAGTGTTGAATATCTCATGCAATTTGTTGAATACTGTTCTGAACAAGAAAAAGAGCATGGCTGTATGGGTACTTGAAGTAAGCTTTCTGCTGAATGCTTATCGCTTTTGCACCATTGTAAAGTTGGAAAATAGTAAGTAAAATCATTACAAGTCAGGTACCACCTGTGTAGAAAAATATCTTTATGACCTTGGGGCAGGAGATTATTTCTTAAGCAAAGGAAAACATCGATACACTCTGATTACATTAAAATTAAAAATGTCAATTTCTCAAAAGATATCATAAAAATATAAAAAGTAAGTCACAGACAGGGAGATGATATTTACAGCACTTAAAAATGACCAAGAAGTAGTGTCAAATGTGTATATGTGTATCAGAGAAAGAAACACCACAATATAAATTTAAAAAGAAAAAGGCTATAAAAACATTTTTTACAGAAGAAAATGGAATGGCTAATTAACATAAGCAACATTGCTCAATCTCAATTGTAAATACGAGAATGTTCATGAAAACGATGATGGCTTACGATCTGTAGTTCGCTATTCATATATTAACTTGCTAGGGCTGCCATAGCAAATACCACCGGCTGGATGGCTTAAACAATCAATAGGAATTCATTTCTGCACAGTTCTAAAGGCTAGAAGTCTAAGATCAAGGTGTTGGCAGGGTTGGTTTCTTCCCAGGGCCTCTCTCCTTGGCTTGTAGATGGCTATCTTCCTGTGTCTTCACATCATTTTTTTTTGTATGTGCATATCTATCCTAATCTTCTTATAAGGACATCAGTTATATGGCCCACCCAAATGACCTCATTTAACCCTAATTACCTCTTTAAAGACCTTATTTCTAAATACGGTCACATTCTGAGGTGCTGAGGGTTGGGATTTCAACATATGAATTGGGGGAGGGGACACAATTCAGCCCCTAACACTCAACCATGATATTAGCAATATTTAAAAATCTGTTTCTTAGTCCATTCAGGCTGCTATAACAAAAATACTATAGGCAGGTGGCTTAAACAACAAAAATTTATTTCTCACCTCTAGAGGCTGAGACATCTAAGATCAAGGCAACGGCTGATTCAGTTTCTGGTGAGGGCTCACTTCTCTCCTCACATGACAGAAAGGTGTGAAAGAACTCTCTGGACACTCTTTTATAAAAGCTCTCATCCCACTGATGGGGGCTCCACCCTTGTAACCTAATTACCTGCCCCAATCTCCTAATACCATCACATTGGGGGTGAGGATTTCACATGAATTTGAGAGGAAGGGACATAAACATTCAGTTCATAACAATCTGATAATAATATCTGAGAATATCAAGCAATAGGAAATCTTATGTACTGTTGATGAGCAAACCGATTTTGTATTATAATTGAGATGCAACTATCCTATTACCAGGTATTCTGTTCCTAAAGATGTTCCCTAGTGAACTTTTGCACAGGTGAGTAAGAAGACATGTATACAAATGATCATACCATCATTGGAAAAACTGGAAACAATCTAAATATCTATCAGCAAGAGAATAGAGTACATTTATATGATGGAATACTATATGTCAGTGAAAATGAATGAACTAGAACTGTAATGATATACATAAATGAATCTTACAAACAGAAGGTAGAGCTACAGTCTTCCAGGTGAGGATTTTCCTTGACTATATTTTGTTCTATAAAGGGACATGGTCATTCCCACACTACTGGACATTCACACTAGTTCTTCCATGGCTTTCTGAGGCTAGTGGACCACAAGGCTCCTGTAGGACTTCTCAGCATCCCAAGCCTTCCCACTAAAAACTCTTTAACTGCCTTCAATCCTTGCTTGTCCCATTCCAGAGGCATAGGTATTGACATATGTCAGTTTGTGATCTCATTCAAGGTTCTTCATTCAGTTAGTTCCATGTCTTTCCCATTTGTACCATGTCAGGTTCTAGTGGCTGATAAATTCCCTGGGTCTGTTATGTCAATTACCTGAATCCTTTTTTGAAACTAGATGTGGCATAAAGAGAATGAATACGTTTCCGGAGGGGACAAGAATTCTATTTACAAATGCACAGCACTACTATGCATAACTAGTGATTTCCTGCTTATGACAGTGTCATGCTTTAATATATTAGGTTCTGGATAATCAGTAAGATGTGATGCATAAGTTTTAACTCAAGGCCTTGGAACAAGGTTCTCTTTCTCTTTTGTCTAGCCATCTAGAGAGAAAATGGGTTCAGGAAAAATGGCTTTGAGAGAGGCACTGTGGGGAAGTGGTTATAAGCACACAGGACAGTGAGTCAGATGGATTTGGGTTTGAGCTCCAGGTCTGCTCTTACTGGATATGAAACTTTGGACAAATTTTTTTTTTCCTCGTGAGCCTCAGTTTCCCTCCCTTCTTTATAAAGTTGTTTAGATAAGATAAAGTGTATGAAGTATTTAACATGACTTCTGCCCACTACATATTCAGTAAACATTAATGTTATTAAAGTTTTGAATACAAGATGATAGTGGTCTTTATATGGTAATTGGACACAAAATAATGAAACAACTGGAGTGATCAGAATTTTCACCAAGGGGTTGTTTTTCACTTTCTCCCAATGTGATTTAATAATCTGGAAAGATGTCCAGTCTCTAAATGTACATCCAGCTTACGGCTATGGGTTTAAATGAATGACCAACTGGAGAGTATCCCTGGGTAAATAATGTAATTTCCCTGTGTCTCACTTGCTTTTCTGTAGAATATTGATTTATGGGAAATTAACAGTTTTGGAAAACCCTCTAGACAGAGATTCTGTTTATAGCCATGCTCGTGTTGCTCTATAAACACGGAAGTGTTGGGAGTACAATCACTCAAATTCCATGTCCTGCTTTTGGTGGCTTTCAACCACTGATGCAATGTCTGTGTGTTTGTTGTCACAATGGCCATTTTCTCTAAGGTTTCATTTGAAATGACCTGCACCTACTGCAAGACACGATGCGGGTGTGCTCTGCTTTAGAGAAGACCCTTTGCCCATGCATCTACACATTGACTTGATGAATCATGGGGAAATAATACCGTCAGAGATTCCTGGGGATGCGTCTGCCTGAAAATTTGGGGTTAGGCAGGAATGGCTATTACTTCTTGGTTCCAGTGGCTGCATATTGACTGATACTTGCCTCGTGGAAACACATGCAGTCGTCTCTCAGTATCCGATGGGGATTGGTTCCAGGACCCCTCAATGATACCAAAGTCCTTGGATGGTCAAATACCTTATATAAAAATGGTGTAGTATTTGCATATAACCTATGCACATCCTCCCATATATTTTAAATCATCTCTAGATTACTTATAACACCTAATACAATGTAAATGCTATGGATAATATATAGTTATTGTATTATTTTATTCATATTATTTTTGTTGTTGTATTGTTATTTTTTTCCAAATATTTTCTACCTGTGGTTGGTTGGATTTGGGGATGCAGAATCCATGAATACAGAGGGCTGACTATATATTACAGGAGAACAGTGATCAATTAAGAAACAAAGCATTTATTATTAGCCTGGGGAAACATTCACTCTTCTTACCTGTAAGGACTTAGAAATAATGGGGCATATTCCAAATCAAGGATAGTGGTAGACTGAGGCGGTTTAAGAATTAACATTCTGGGTATAAAGTGATATACAAGTCACAAATGCCTGACACACAATAGATTCAATGAATTATATTGAACCTAGTGAATAGATGAGGAAGGAAGTATGAAAAGAAGAAACAAAAAAGGAAGAAATTAGAAAAAAAAAAGAAGCTAGGACTTAGGTATGTGGGCTACGATTTATAGCTTGAATGACCCTGGAAAAGTCCCTGAACCTGAGCCTCAGTTTCTCATCTGGTAAACAGAAACGACATTTGCCTCACTGGTTTGTTGTGAGAAAGAAATCAAATACAAGCAGTCTCCACATTGCAGATGACCCCACTTATGGTGTTCCGCACACACAAACCCCCAAGCTCCTGAGGCTCCCCCTACGGATAATTTATAATTAAATAGTTAAATTAATAATTTGGGAACTAGTTTCCTCTGTGCATATAGACAAAGCCACATGGCAAAAGCAGCTTGGTTGGCGCGGCATCTTTATGCTAGCAGCTAGTCTCACTGTTTATAAGGTCGCTTATGCACAGTATTACTTTTGTCCTAACTTTTTTATTCGATTTTGTGAGTCTGTGTTTACCCCTTGTGACCATGTCTCCAAAGCGAAAGTCCACTGCAAATCCAGGTGAGCCTGCAGCAAAAAGAAAGGTGATTACAATGGAAAACAAAAGTGGAAATAATCAATTGTCCAAAGAAAGGCCAGATGCCATCATTCACTGAGAAAGCATTAGGCTTCAGTCGCTTGACTACCAGTGTAATTATAAAGGATAAAGTGAGAATAATGGAATATGTGAAAGGCAGTGCTACAATGAAAGCATCAATTATTACTAAGCAGTGTAGTGGATTAATTATTGAAATAGAAAAGTTACTATTGATTTGGTTAGAAGATCAAAATAAGCGTAACATTCCTATTAGCCTAGGAATTAAAAGAAAGAGCACAATAGTTCCTGTAACTTATTATAATACAGAGGTATTATTATTACTACAGTATTATACCATATTATTATTACCACATATGAGTCATTATAGTATTATTATTATTATTATTACCATACATGGGCTGTTCATCAGGGATCCAAGTTACATATAAACCCAACCTAAAATTGTTCTCAGGAACATATCTTGTTGGTAATCTGGGACCACCTGTAATGTATTATAGTTAGAAAAATACGTGGTTGAAAGCACCTGACAGTCATAAGACCCATAGATCAGCATCAATTCAACACAATATACTTCATCAAATATTTACTGAGCACTTACTATTTACCTGGCATTGTATCTCCACTGCTAGAATTGGATAAGAGATGATTTGTAAGACAGCCAGGCTTGTACCTTGGATAGGGCAACTGGGACGAAGGCAGTCACAGGCTTTGGATCTTAGGACTTTTATTTTACTTTTCATATACTTTATTTATAATAGACGCTTCAAACCCCATTCTGTTTGAGTTTCCCCAGTCCTTGCCCACAGGAAACTCATAGTCTGTGATGGGAGACAAACTTGTAAACCAAAAGTCCAAAGCAGCATGTTAAATGCAATGATGGTGGTCCATAGACTATGTATGGACAAAAGGAGGATGGGCTGGTGAACAGGAGTAGGGGAGTTTGGAAGGTTCCTCAAGGGAATGATGTGTGGGCTGAATTGTGGAAAATAAACAGGACTTCCTACAGAAAAAAAAAAAAAAAAAAGCAGAGCTAGGGCATTTCAGGTAACAGGAAACATCACATGCAAAGCCAAATAAGCAGGAAATTGCTAGTTCCAGATTCTGCCATTAACTGGCTCTTTGTAACCTTTATGGAATTTCCTTAAACCCCTCTGGGATTTCAGTTTCCTTGTTTCAGAAAATGAAGGATAGGGGTGGAAAGAGGCAACCTAGATTTTCTGGAAGGTGCTTTCTAACTGGATTATCTCCACAGTAAGCAAAAAAGGGGGGGTAGCTTTGGAAAAGTCAAGTGTTATTTTTAGGGCACAAGCCGGAAGCCCCCTCTATTGTAACCGTCAAGATGACAGGCAGAGGCTACAGCCATCCAGAAATTGTCGCAGAGATTAATTCACCCACTTCATGCATACTTAGGGCATGGGCTGAGCCAGGCCCTGTGCTAGCAAGGCGCCCACAGTCCAGCAGAGGGAGACAGGTGCACAAGTGAGAACAGGTGAGAACCTGGAAACTGCATTGGCGTGCACGTGGTGAGCGCGTGGGGGCAGGAACAGGGAAGCCCCTAGCAGGTGCGGGCCACGCGCAGGGTGAGTGACATTAATTTATCTCCAAGCCAGATGAACTTCCTGTTTCCTAATCCTGCTTCACCTTCGCCGAGAGGCCGCAAACATTTTTCAGCAGCCACTTCTTCCTTGGCAGGGCGACAGGGCGCCCTCTCTTCGCAGCCTTTCCCGGACCCGTACACGGGGCTCCGCGTACGCACAGCGAATGCAGGTCCCGGGGCTGAGCAGAAGGCAACTGCCCCCGCGACAGCTTCGCTTAGACCTGAGTCCCCAAGGCAGGGCTCCCGGCAACGTGGGGAGAGGTGGCCGGAAGGCAGGCCGTGCGGCGTCTCCAGGGGTTGGGCTCCCGGCGGCTGGGCGGGACTCAGACGACTTATAAGAGAGGAGCGCCACCATCCCGGCCACGGCGCTGAAGCTCGCGCCCCCGCCGCGGCTGGGACGTCGCTAGCACTGAGCTTGAGACCAGACCCAGAGACAGCGAAGAAGAGGGAAAGGTCTGATTTCTATTTATTCGTTTATTTAGTGTCAACGAATAGAAGGCGGGGGTTTGCGGGTGCGCGAGAGCAAGGCTGGAGTGGCCCGGCGGCGTAGACACGTCGGTACACTCGGCGGGTCCGCGCGCGGGAGGGACTACCGCCACCCGAGTGGCTCCGGCAGCGGCTGGCGCCCAAACTCAGCAGCCTCTCTCCCCGCAGGACGTTTCTCCCGCCACTCCCAGCGCCAGCCTCCGACGATGCGGCTCCTCGGGAAGCTCCGCTCCTCGGCCGCAGGCAGCGCCGTTCCGGAGCTCGCCTTCGCCAACGTGCTCACCCCGGGCCGCATCCCCGAGTTCTGCATCCCGCCGCGCCTGCCCGCGCCCTGCGCGCTCGAGGCCCCGGCCCCGGCCGCCGCGCTGCCCCGGCGGTGCGCAGCCGAGGAGGACCTGTGGCCCCGCGCAGCCGACGACGGCGCTGGCCCCACCGACTGGGACCCGCGCTCGCAGGCGGCGCTGTCGCTGCCGCACCTGCCCCGCGCGCGCACCGCCTACGGCTTCTGCGCGCTGCTCGAGAGCCCGCACACCCGCCGCAAGGAGTCGCTCTTCCTCGGGGACCCAGGCGCCGCCGCGCTCCTCCGGGCCCCAGCCGCCCGGCCCGCGCCCCGCCCCCGGGCCCACACCTACGGCGGCGGCGGCGGCCGAGACGCCCCCGTCTTGCCCGCGAGACCAGATCCTGCCGTCACCTCCGCAGCCCTGGGCTGCCCCAGCCCTCCCCGGGACGCGCTGTCCCTGCGCCTCTGCGGCCGCCGCCTCCTGCGCGCCCCCGACGGGCTGCTGAGCCGCGCGCTGCGGGCCCGCAGGAGTCGCCGTCTGGCCCGCGCGCGCTCGGTCTCCAGCGGGGACGAGGACGAGGAGCGCGCGGGCGCCGGCGCGGAGTGCCCGACCCCGGCCCGCTCCGAGCGCCCGCCCTCGCTCCCCGGCCCGCGGCCCGAGCGCCTGGAGGCCGAGGGCACCGTGGCTCTGGGCCGCGCCGGCGGCGTCCTGCGCCTGGCCGCCGAGTACCGCCCGGGCGGCGGGCGCCTCCGCATCCGCCTGCTCCGCGCCGACGGCCCGTCCGCAGGCGCCCCCGAGCCCCGCGCCGCGGGCTGCCGCGTCAGCCTGGTCCTGCGGCCGCCCCGCGCCACGCGCAGGCAGCGCGGCTCCGTGCTCCGGCGCAGCCGCGAGGCCGCGCTCGGCCAGGACTTCTGCTTCGACGGGCTCGCGGAGGACGAGGTGCGCCGCCTGGCCGTGCGCGTCGAGGCCGAGGCCGGGGGCCGCCTGCTGGGCCGGGGCGAGCTGCCGCTGGGCGCCCTCCTGCTGCTCTGAGCCCGCCTCCCTCCCTCGGGCGCCCTCTCCCCGCTGGGGGACTCCGGACTCTGACTGCTGCTTTGCGCAAAATAAATGTTAATTTATTTTTGTATATATGATCTTGTTGTATTGACGTTTTGATTCCTCAGCGTCCACTTTTGCCATCGTTTAAGGGTAGGAAAGGAAAAAATAATGACTACCTCCTCTATTCACTGCACCCCATCCCTCTTTCCCAGTTATTTGTACATTCAAAGGAAAAAGGAGTTGGCCTGAGAAGGAAGAGAGAAAAGGAAGCACACCCCATCCGCATTATGTTTCATTTCTCCCTGCTTTATATCAATGCTAAATGGTTTATGGATTCTTTTTAAAGCAAGTTATTCATTCAGAATCCTGCTGAACGCTGAATCATAGACACAGCTTTACACATTGACAGGGCATAGGTAATATTTGGACATGCAACCCAGAGAGACTGTCCTCCATTGTCAGGATACCTTGGTAGGAAGAGAATTCCTTTCTCATTTAGAAACAACAGGATTCTTCTGGAAGTGAATTCTTCAAAAACTGCTGAGGAAGAGGAAAACAAAGGAAGTGGAGGACCTTGGAAGAGATGGTCATGTAGGGAATAGAAATTCCTGGCAGCTCTCTCTCTCTTTACCAGGAGCCCTGGGAAATCTTATTTCAGAAAAGAAATCTTCCCTGACTCTGTAAACAAGTTGGTATGATTTTGTGGCATTATTCCCACCCAGCTGTGTATCCGAGTGACATAGTAATTAGCTTTGCAGTAGGATTTCCTAGATAAGTTGAAAACTAAGTTGTCAGTTTCTTGAACACTGGGCTTTAAGAGAGTGTTTTTTAATCCAATTGATTTTCACGTGTTGATTCAACAAATAGACCTGAGTGCACTAGAAACTGATTACCCCAAGAGGATTGGCCCTCGACTATAGGAATCTACCTGGCAGTACAGGGCACAGTGGAGTGGGAGACACACAGAGTCCAATCTTTTTTGTGCCGCTTGCCAGTTGTCTGAACTAGGGCAAATCAGTTCATTTCCCTGAGCCTCATTTTCTTGACCAGTGAAACGGGGGCATATCTACCTCCCAGGGTTTTGTGAAGACATGCCTTGATATCCAAATAACCCTTGAATACATGTGAGTTAGGATGGCATGCCTGAAAAAGGCTTGAACTCTACTGCTGAATCGGTGCTCAGTAATGTTCCAGAAAATGAACACCTTCCTTCCCCATTGTTTCTCCTGGTCCTGGAATGGAACCTGGCAAAAAGGGTATCTGCTTGAGATGGAAGACTTCGAGGGGCCAGGAAGTGGGAACATAGAACCCTTCAGCATCCCCGCGGCCAATTTCCCCATAAGCAATAGTTTGCAGTCATTCTTCCTCCAAAAGCCCTTCAGCACTATTGTTACAGAAGTGAGGTTCTGGCTACAAATTTGGTCAAACTAAATAAAAATCTCAGATTTTAAATATAATTTCAAGTCGATGAATTAGCCCATAAATATAATCTTATTTTCTAACTTTGAAATTTAGAAAACACCGCAAAGATGACCGTGACTCCCAAAGCCATATGGCTAGTATGCGTAGCTGAACTGAGACAAGAACCAAGTTGTTCTGACTGCTGCAGAGGACTGACCTAGCCATTATTCACTTAACCATTACTTTTTCACTGAGCCCTCATTCTGAGACAGCACACTAACAAGCCCAGACGATGCAGCTATGAACAAAATAGATAAGTCATGGCCAAACAATAACCAAGTATTTTTAAAAATACAGATTATAGTAACTACCATGAAAACAATCAACTAAGGAGGGTGATAGAGACTATCTGGACAGGGGAAGTGGCAGGTAAGATGTGCTTAGAAACAGAGTGGACAGGAAGGGTCTCACTGAAACTTGAAAAGGAAATCATTTAGAAGAGGAACTTAATATATCTAAACAACCACTTCATGTATCTGTATAACTCCTTACTACATCCAAAGACAGAATTGTTGGTTTTCCCCTCCTAAATCTTCTCTCCTAGTCTTCCTTAGCTTAAAAATGGCACCATCATGCTTTCTGTCACTCAAACCCAGGTTTCTCACATTCCACTTTCAATGTAGATATCACCTCCTCAGAGAGTCCTCCCATGGCTACCCTGTCTACAAATAGCACCGTCACTATTACGTACTTATTCTTACTGCTTTATGTTCCTTTAGAGCACCATCACCTCACTACCTGACATCATAGCATACATTTATTTTGTTTTTGTTGTTTGCTCATTTTCTCCCCCATGCGAATGGATACGTTATAAAGGTGGAGACTTTGTTCAGTTATTCATCGCTGTATTTCCAGAGCCTACAACAGCATCTGGCATACAGTAGACACTCAATAAATACTGCTCAAATTGAGTGTTGAATGAAGACTGTAATGGCTGTACTAGTTTACATTTTCACCAACAGTATATAAGAGCCCTCTTTTCTCTACATTCTCACCAGCATTTGTTATTTTTTGTCTTTTTGATAATAGCCATTCTAACTTGAGTGAGGTGATATTTCATTTTGATTTTGATTGCATTTCCCTGATACTCAGTGACGTTTAGCATTTTTTCCCATATATTTATTGGCCATTTGTATGTCTTCTTTTGAGAAATGTCTATTTAGGTCTTTTCGCCCATTTTAAGATCAAATTATTTGCATTATTTGGTTTGTTTTTATTTTTATTTTATTTTTTGTTATTGAGTTGAGTTTCTTATATATTCTGAATATTAACTCCTTGTCCCATGCATAGTTTGCAAAATGTTCTCCTTTTCTGTAAGTTGGCTCTTCATTGTGTTGATTATTTCCTGTGCTGTGCAGAAGCTTTTTAGTTTGATATAATCCCTTTGGTCTATTTTTGCTTTTGTCGCTTATGCTTTTGAGGTCCTATCTGAAAATTCCTTGTCCAGACCGTGGCCATGAAGCATTTCCTCTGTTTTCTTATAGGAGTTTCCTAGTTTCGGATCTTACACTTAAGTCTTTAATCCACTCTGAGTGGCCCAGATGTGAATGCTTCCTAGCAGTTCCTTGCACTGTTGGGACAGGTCCCCAACTGCAGGGAGATGGGCTGGAGGTGAGACTGGGCTCCCTCAGCATCTGCTGTAAGCTACAGGCTGGCAGGCCCATCATAGGGGTTTGGACAGATGATTATTTCCCAAGTCGTGAGATATAGGTGAGCTCCCTCTGGGTCCTGCGTTGGAAGTAATGTCTGGGACCAAAGCAGAGGGGTGGAAGCCAAGTTACTGGGTAACTTCCATATCCAATGCTGAGACCAATGTCATCAGGCAGAAGAGCCTTTCTGTTGAGGCACTAGTGCATGCCATTCCTCTTCCATCCCCTGCCAGATGGCTTTGGTTGCACACTTAAGGCCAGACAGGGCTGTAACCAAGTCCTTTGAGGAATGCGGCTACTTCTGGGTTTGAACTCAGGAGCAGAATCATCAGGTCTGCCACCTGGGTGTGGTCTGCACTCTCAGAGCAGCCTCACTAGGTCTTGGGTTCCATGTAGGTTTCACAGTCTCCTACCTGAGTCCTGAGACTCCCATGGGGAGACTTTTGTCTGTGGATGGCTGTAGAATTCTTGTTGTGGGGAAATATTGGCCAGCTGCCTCCTATTCTGCCATCTTGCTGATGTAAATCTCGTAGCCACTTTAAATCTTGCTGAAAGGTCAAGAAAAAATGAGAATAGAGACATGTCCATGAGCATCGGTAAGATAAAGGTCAGTACATGACTTTGACAAGAGCAGCTCAGTGGGAGTGGTGACGATAGAAGCCAGACTAGAATGGGCTAAATCATAAAGAGAAGGTGAGAAACTAGAGACAGAAAGTTTTGCTAAAAGGGGAGGAGAGAAAAAGGGCTGTAGCTGGAAGAGAATGTAGATTGAAAGAAGGGTTGTTTTAATGTGAAAGAATCCAATGAGTGCTTGGGATACCCAGAAGAGAATGAGATATTGATTGGGCAGAGAAAGAGAATAAACAATAGGCGTCGGAACAGCATTGGCCCTCCAGAACATACGTGGGGAGAAGCAGTTGTCAAGAACCCACCTGTCCTGCTCTGCCAGGCAAAACATCATTCCATCCTCAGAGTGGCTATGCTCAGGGTCATAGGATGTTTGCCAGTAACAACTGAGACTGCTTTGTGATTTCTTGTCAGGGTCCAGGCTGGAGAGAAGGCTTCGGTTTTAAAAACACTCCCATTACACTGAGGAAGAAATTTCCCAGAAGGTCCCAGCATGCTTCTTTAGGTACTTTACTGGCCCAAATTGGGTTGCAATCCCAATTCTGAACCAATCCCTGCAAGGGGAAGGATGTTAGCTTCAGAATCATTTGACCTGTCTCCGTAGCTGAGCATAAGGTCAGCTTCTGTTGAGGCAAATAATTCCTCCTTTTAGGAAGTAAGATAGGGGAGATAAGGTGGATTATCAAAAAGACCTGGCTTCGAATCTACACTCTGCCATCAGATATTGTGTGGCCTTCGGGCAAATCCTTACTTTCTTTGAACTTTGGTTTTGTCTTTTCTAAAATATTGGGTATGAAAGATGGGAAGGCTTAAAAGAGATGGTTGCATTTAGTCATAGCAAGATCCATAGTAATGGGTAAACAGCCTTTTGTTTTCATATGTAATTTGAACACCTTCTCCTTAGCTCATGCAGATGAATATGATTTTGCAGCATGGCTTTATGCACATCTATGGTTCTAGTCTTAAGTCTGTACAAAGGGCAGTCCACTGGGAACATGTCTGGGTGACTGCACTAAATGACATAAACACTAAGAAGTACATCTTTCCATTCCGCTGGTTGTACCTTTCAGACTCCATCTGCCAGGGAGAGAAACAACAGCTCGGCTGATGTGTGCTTCTAAAATTCAGTCATCACTCCAGGGAGTTTTTCACCATTTGTGAATATCAAGGCTTTAATAAGATATCTTGACGTGATCAGACACCAATATTTATTCTAACAGGGAAAATTCACATTTTATTTTATTTGGCCAAAAGAACAGGATATATTTTCCAGATTTAGGTAACAGTTCCTGATTTTAAAAAGAGTCACTCTTTCCTGTCTCTGTCTGTCTGTCTGTCTGTTTCATGGTGCCTCGTCTGTCAGAAGCATCCATGCCATGCTCCAAATCTCCGAGTCCCCTGGGCCAGATCCACCGCGTCCTCCTCCTTTACTTGGTCAGCTCTAAACTGCCCTCTTCACCATCATCACCTTTTTTTTTACTGTTATTTTTAAATAATTCAGGTTTCCAGAACAGTTACTAAAACACTGCAAAAGAACTTCCATATACCCTTCACCCAGACTTTCCAAATGTTAGCATTTTACCATGTTTGTTATTACCATTATCATCATCGCATCTGTAATCTATCTTTTTAAAAATGAGCTTAAACTTAACCCTAATCAGATTTAATTTCCTAATATACTGCTTTCACCACAAACAAAATCCTTCCACACCTAATAATACCCAGAATTCTTATCATTAAAATTTAAGATCCACTGTATTCTCTCCCCAGCCCAGCTGAATTTTCTAGGATCCCCCTTTCCCAGAATTCTCTGCCACAAGGAGAGGGTCCACTGGCTGCACCATGAATATGTCTGTTTGCTGCACCCTGATCAGATTCACGCTATTTGAATTTTTTATCATGAGCATAAAAGAAAACACTGCTTAAAGTAAAAGTACACACAAGCCATTGAACTTGTAGAATTGCTAAAAGAAATGGTTAATCAACAAATGTGATTATTTGATGAACAAAGCAAGAGCAGAGAGCTGGGGAATAGAGGTGATCGATCATATAAGAGTTTTCTCCTGATTGCAAAAGTGTTTTATTATTTTTTTTAAGAAGATACACTAGAAAAACTTAGACTTCGTGAAGCTGTGGCATTTTTGTTAAAGCTATTAATGTAACCTTAGCATTTGGAAGGGCTGCAAGGCATAATTGGTTCTTGGAAAAGCGTGACAATGATGTACACCCTACTTTTGGCCTCCAGTCACCCACTAGCCCGCATCAAGTCCCCTCAGATGGCAGGGAAGGACAGAAGGAAAGAAGGAAGGGAGGGAGGAAGAAAGGAAGGAACGAGGGAGAGAGAGAGTGAGGGAGGCCCATTCTGGCTGGCCTTGGGATGCAGGATCTGCAAGACAAAATATACCCACCCTTCTGTAAAGAAGGACAGCATCGTGGTATAAAATGGGTGAATTATTATGCTAGTTGAGTCCCTGGCTATATTCTTTGCCCTACCTAAGACCTCTTTCTCTTACCCAAGCATACACTAGGCTAGACTTCTGAATAGAGTGGGTATTTGCCTAGGCAAGGGAGGGGTAGGGTGGGGTGGACAGGACCTCTCACTTCATTTATGCTCTGTGGAGAGAAAGGCAGAACTTTAAAGAGGAGGGAGAGGCTGGGCGTGGTGCCTCATGCCTGTAATCCTAGCACTCTGGGAGGCTGAGGCAGGTGGATCACTCAAGATCAGAAGTTCGAAACCAGCCTGAGCAAGAACAAGACCCGTCTCTACTAAAATATAGAAAGAAATTAATTGGCCAACTAAAAATATATAGAAAAAATTAACTGGGCATGGTGGTGCATGTCTGTAGTCCCAGCTACTCTGGAGGCTGAGACAGACGGATTGCTTGAGCCCAGGAGTTTGAGGTTGCTGTGAGCTAGGCTGACAGTTGCCTGACTCTAGTCCAGGCAACAGAGCAAGACTCTGTGTCAAAAAATAAAATAAAATAAAATAAAATAAAATAAAATAAAATAAAATAAAATGGAGGGAGAAAAACCCTAGAAAATTTGGAAGCTAGTTGAGGGCTATGCTGAGGGCACCACACAATAAGAAATGTGGAAAAATTTACCTCTGTGTTATGGGGAACCTTAAACAAAACCCAAAGTATGCTTCTGGGAAAAAGAAGCTCAAATTACTGCCTTTAGAGTAATGAAAAAGTGCAGCATCCTTAAGAGTCCTGCTTACTAAGGCTAAGTGTTGTGAGGGTACATGGGTGATGGCAGTTATTTAAATCTTTTCTAAAAGAGTAAATGTAATACTATGCAAATGCTAATTAATGCTTATGTATAGGTTTTTAAATTATTTGGAAAAAAAGGTAAAGTTATTCATTACTCTAGAGAATGCAAAATTGAGTGGCAAATTGTGCTACATTTCTAGTGATCTTCACCCTCAGCCCACCCACCTGCTTGCCTTCCACGACTCCTTAGCACAGGGGCCAGTACCCTCATCCACCAGGGCCCTGGAGTCCCTTCCATCAGTTATTTCCTCCCCCTCAGTGTCTTCCCTTTCCCCTCTGTTGCAGTGACCTCCTCCCTTGTCTTCCTGCCTCACCCTTGGCGTCTCTCAGTCCAGCCCTGCTTCCCAGCTTCAACCTTGCTAAGCACGGCTCTGGCCTTCCACCCCTTCCACAGCCCTACCCCCACTCAAGAGGGCAACAGGGGCCATGCCTGATCTGGACACAGCCTGCATGGGCAATGGCTGCTTTGGTCACTCCTTCTTGTAACTTTAAGCTCTCATAAAACTAATCTGTGTGGGTTCCCTGAGCTCTCTCCTGTTTCTTCCCTGGGATTTAAACCCAGGGAGAGTAGCTTTAGAGAGCAAGCTCTTTTTTTTTTTCCTGTTTTCTTTTTTTATCATCATTTTTGAGACAGTCTCACTCTGCTGCCCAGGTTGGAGTGGACTGGCATCATCATAGCTCATTGCAAACTCAAACTCCTGGCCTCAAGTGATCCTCTTACTTTGGCCTCCCAAAGTGCTGGGATTACAAGCGTGAGCCACTGCACCTGGCCTGAGATCAACCGCTTAATACTATTTCCTCTCTGCAGAAGACTCTGGAATTGAGAGCTGGCAGGGACAGGGGGAGGTGAGTTGGGGAACAGTGGGATGGTAATGGAGGGAGGATATTAAAAACTAACTTCACCTATCTCATAACTTTTTTTGCCAGGCACTAGCCTGAAAATGTCAATCCTATACAAGTCAAGGCTTAGAGAGAATGTCCTAATGCACTTTACCCTGAGGTATTAGTGCTATAGTTACACCAGGAATCAAATATATCTGCCCATGTTCCAGAAATCTTTTCCAAAGTTGGATATTATAAGGACACTGTTTAAAAAATAAAATAATAAGTAGACACACCTTTAGAAAAGGGACAAATTAAAATAATTTGTAAAACAACCCATGTGAGAGAAATGCAGGGGATAACTTTAAGAGCCGTGAATGGAATATCTGATAGGGGTTTGTTTCCCTGCAGATCACGTGACAGGAAATACCAAACAGCCTAATCAGTTCTGTTCTTTGTGTTTCCATTCACCTGAATGTGCTCATGGTCACGATGTCATTTTTTTTGTTGTTGTTGCAATGAACAGAAATCCAGAAAGAGAACGGATGAGGGGGGTGGGGGACGTGGAGAGGCAATGGGAGGAGAGGAGGGGAGATATGGAGACCCGCTGCCATTCTGCAGCTGTTGGTCTGGAGTGCGTTCTCCTTTTGCAGCAGGCCACTGTCGGTGCTGCCTTTTCTAAAAAGGAGAGAATAATCATAGAGCATTAAAGAAGGCTTATGGAGTACTTATTCCATAAGTAAGCACTTCAAGGAACTCATCATCATTAAGGGGGTTGAAAGGCATGTCAACAAGGAAGGACAAAGTGAGAGATGTCCCACAGGAGGCAGCCCCAAAGGGGAAGCGTTGATGAGACCTGACCTTGAAGAGCCCCTCACAGCAGCGCTGATCCTGCTGCTCTTACCATCTGCTGTCACCCCCCCCCATCTCCCTGGGATCCACCTTAATGAAGTTTAACTCAGCTCACAGGGTGCTTCCCTTTTTTGCACACTTGGAGGGCTCCATGAGGGAAGATGATCCAGGTGGAAAATTTGATTTTCCTAGAGGTGAATCCAGAGATCTGGGCTCCCTGGGTGCATAGGGAAGCCTGGGCTGATGGGATGGTTGGGGGCAACCTGCACGACCCTGGGAGGCTAGGTCCGGGGCCAAGACTGGGGCAGTGCAAGAAAAGAGGTTTCAGAACCATAAGAAGGCTGGCTGGCTGAGGGCATGTTCAGTTTTGGGGCATGGAGACAAGAGGAGAGGGCCCGGCGAGGAGGAGGGCTGGGGTAAAGACGGGTGTTGGACGTGTGCCACAGAACGGTCACCCTGGGCCTGGTTCCCTATCTCCTCCCCCCGCCTCCTTCAGACTTGTTCCCGGAAGCTCATTTGAAAACCAAGCTCTTGAAAAAATGGATTCTATTTTTACACGTTCCTAATACTGTGCTTTATGCCATGTTTTATCATTTCTATAGGACCACAATCGCGTTTCCATAACCTTTAGCTTTCACTAACTTTGTCTATGTCATCCTTTCCTCCCCAAGCCAACTTTCCCCCTAATTCCTCCAATTTACACATACACACTCAAATATAAAGGGCAAAATGTTTGTTTAAAGGAACGCTCCAAGAATTCTTACTTATAATTTTGTTCGTTTGTTGTGATGGATTTGCCCACCATTTGTAGCCAGGCAGAGTGATATTAGACCATCTGAGTTCCATTAAGACTCATCCACTTAATTCCTGGGTGACTTCCCGTAATTTACTTAAATCCTAGCAGCCTCAGTTTTCTGATTTGCAAAGCAGAGCTAATAACAGTAATGCCCCCCTTACTTGGGGTCACTAAGAGTTAGAAATAATGTGTGTAAAGACCTTGGCATGCTGCCTGGCGCATAGTAAGTACTCAGTAATGGGTAACTATTCGTATTGTCTTAAAAGAGGTCATTTCTGTACTTTTCAATACCCTTGAAAACTACCCATAGCGCAATCCTGGGAATTTGTAACTCTTACATCGTGAGAATTGGCTTAGAATTTACAGAGCTTTCAGGCATGTCCTGTTTAGGGGGAGGTTTAATATTTCACAGGCTGTTTGGATGTGAGAATCAAAATAAGCTCAGTTTTCATTGTGAACCGAGATCCTGTTGTTTGTGTGTCTTGATGCATTAGACTTTAATTTTCATGAAATCAGAATCCATGTTTTGTTTTGCTTATTACTGTATCACCACTTGTTAGAGTAGTACTTGACACATAGTGGGCACTCAGTAAATGTTTCCTGATGAGACAATGTATACTCGTGTGATTTCTAGTAAACTGTTTGAGGAGGCAGTAAACATATGTCTATATCTATATATCTTTATATCCCTATTTTTCGTATCTCTGACTATGCTGGTAATTACACCAAATGTAAATAGATAAAAGCCTCATCTTGGGATCTGCATGGGAGGGGCACCAGCCTGTGGACTTGGGTAATGTGCTCCAGGAGGCGTGAGAAAACATGGGAGAATCCCCCCTACGGCACCCTGAGAGGGGCTCAGAAATGACTGAGCGTGTGCTGACGCATTCAGCGAGGTCTGGCATCAGACCCAGGAAGAGGAAGATGAGGACTCAACGACCAGAGGCCATGGCAGGGCGTGTCCACCAACGGTGAGGCCAGTTCATAAGGGCAGGGACCACATGGGGACCACCGAGCCACTGCTGAGCAGAGCCAGTCACCGCTGGCAATGACAATGGCTCTTGGCCCAGACACCTCCCCATTGGAAAGAGGGGCGAAAAGCATGTAGAGGTAGAAAATCTTGAACTGACTGAGTTTACAATCTGAATTCACTATGTTTAAAGATAGAATTACTGAGTTACCTTAGACCCAAAATGCACCCACACACACCTTACCCAGGAATCCCGCCAGACGAAAAGCTTTCATGGTATCTAAAATTAAGTGCTTAAAATCATGTGATTTTGAAAATGACATGGGTAACAAACAAAACCTTAAAACATCTGTTCTTTAAAAATCCTTGTGAATTGGTTTGGTTTGGCAGGTGCCAAGGTCACAGTTATTTTGATAACTAATTATTTATCAGAAATGCAGCTGCTTGTCGGAATTACAACCGAGTTGAACTTTGGTCTGGGTTGGCAGTTTCTAGAGGAGCAGGTGGCTGAGGTGGAAACCTAGGACTGGGCCAACCAAGCCAGTGGCCTTGTTCTCCAGGGGGTATTATGGCTTGCAGCTGCTTCAGGTGCTACTCGGGGCAGGTTCGTGATGCTCGCATGGGTGATACTAGGAGACCCTTGGGTCTCAATGGCTGCTATATCTTACTGTTTTGGTTGCTCTTGGTTTTCCAAAAGCACCATAAGATGCATGCTTCAGTTGTAGGCAGAGCATGTCAACTTGGGAATCTGGGTTGAGGGACACTCAGCAGGTTGGGAGGATAAGTGTGTGGTATTAAGAGATTAGGGGGTGGGGAAAACTTGCAGGCCTCAGAGTGGGATAGGCAATATGCAAAGAATGAGAGCTGAGCAAGAATTGGGGTGCTCCAGAAGGACCCTGGGGACCACGAGTAGAAACCCAGTTATCAGCCCCGGGGACTAACCTAGCTGCTAAGCAGACTTGATTCTGAGCACCACAACATATGGCTGATGTGTTAAATCTTTTTGCATTGGCTCAAGATGAGGCCTGAGAACTGCGGGCAGGGGCGACCCTGCTGGGGCACATCCTGCAGCCCGGGTGGGGAAGCAGGCTGGGTCACAGGGTCTGTTCCAGCATCTGCTGCCTTCCGTTGCAATGTAACAGTGTGATAAGGGCCCCACATGTCTCTGTGTCCTATCACCCAACTTGATGGGAGGGCAGGGCCTGTGCTGCATACTTCTTCCCATCCCCCACACCTCTCAGCCTTTTGCTGGTGCTCAGTAAACATAAATGCTATGAATTGATGACCTTTAGTCCTCAATTCACAAAAAAGATTGAGAAATCACTTTCTAGGTAGTTTGCTCTATGAACAGAAGTTACTTTTCTGGTTTCCTGCATGGCAAATGACAAGAGAAATCCAGGAGCTGGAAGCAGGGTCTGGAAGGTCTCACGCCAGAGGGGGGTGGGGGGCGGAGTATAGGATGGTTATCATGGTCAAGTCAGGAGCACAAGGAGCACCTTAGAGATGTTCTTGCTCTTCCCTGCTACAGACCCCCATGGGTTTGGATTCTTCTGGAAGGTAGGCCTAAAGGCAGGGTTGGACTCTAGGCTCTGCACTACTTCTCAAGGCCACCAACATTTACAGTCATGCACATGTGCCTTTCATTTTTGCTCCCCAAACGCTCCATGTTTCCTGTTCCAAGAAACCCCATGCTCATGGAACCTTCTCTTCACCTGAATCCACCTCTTGAACTCCTGAGTCTCTCCAGTTTAACGCACAGGACAAGGCCCAGGTCTCCTTCCTGGTTCTTCATGGCTGTCATTGTAAAGGAGGGCTAGACTTGGCTTGGCATGATTCAGAGATAATGGGGGAGAAGTAGAGATTCCCCATGTGTGCTCAGGAAAGCCAAAGGATTGGTGCTGGCCTCCCCTCAGAAGCCTGGCAGAGGCTACAGCCAGAAGTTCCCATGAAGGTGGAGGATGTCTCAACCCAAGTGCTAGAGGCAGAGGGAATCGGAGAATGGGTCCGGGGTCTAGGGAGTGCCTGAGGCCAGACCAAAATCAGGGTGAGGGTCAAAAAGCAGGCCAGAGCTGGTCAGGTGGGTTGGCTCAATTCAAAGGCATAAAGTCCACAGAGTCACCAAAGCTCTGACAAGACCACAGTTCAGTTTTGAAGTAGTTATGCCCTTGCAAGGTGGAAAGAGCTTATGTGAAAGTTTCTGTAGAGAACCTGGAGAAATAGCTTAGATTCACACCTGCATAGTTCTTTTAATCCTGTAGCCCCCATATAATCAGAGTGATAATCCCTATCTATGCCCAGTGTGCCAACATAGAAAGAGTCCTAGTTAGGTTTCAAGGGGCCTGGGTTCCTCCCTGGAAAGCCCCTTATCTCTCTGAGCCTCAGTCTACTTATCTGTAAAATAGAACAATAACAATGCTATACACATACTTGTAAGCACTGGCTTTTAAATATATTTTTTAAGAAGCTCAAGGGCCTAAACCATTAAGCCAAAGAGGTATAATTATTTATTTCCCTAGCTATAGGAGGGGCTGTCATGCACTGAGATTATGTTCAAAACACTGATGTTTTCAATTTATTTCACTTAGTTTTTTTTCCCCCTTTTTTGTGCCAGATAATATTAGGGGGCCGCCGAGGCCAAGCTCGAAAAGCTAAAGAAAGACATGAATGAAATATCTAATCGACGGCGAGTAGAGCCCAGTCTCCTGATAAGATATTTACATTTCCGCTTATTATTGACACTAAGAGCAAATACTAATGGAAGGCTGGATATTAATGGACACGTGTTTTTACAGGTCAAGGCTCACCAGGTCTTGATAACAGGCTACTTGAACTACATTTCTTAACTGACCATAGTTCTGCTTGCCCAGAGAAAGAAGGTCTCTGTTGCTATTTGGTTGTTATTGACTTTTTTTGCTAAGACACCCTGATGATCCTATCACAATTCCACTTTTTTTAGTATTTTTGTAAATAGTATCTTTATGGGCTATTTCAAACTGTATATGTTTGACAGAGTTCTGATGGTATGGTTGTGCAACAGTGTTAACAGGGTGACCCCATTTCCAAGTGGCAATTTATGATCAAATAGGGGGGTTTCCAGGGGCTTCATCACAAATTGTCAAGATGCTAAAGAGCGTGAGAAAAGATGTTGTCTAATTAAAATAAAAATAGTTCTTAAAAGAGCTGGGTTAACTTGAATGAGAAAAGTTTTTAAAAGTGACACCAGGGGGAGATCTGATAAAGCAACAGGAATCCTAGTAAAATTTAAAAAAAAAAAAAAATTATGATAGCAATAATGGGAATGACCTCAAGAAGAAAAGCTTAAGAAATAGGATCAGAAGTTTCAAGGTCGTCAGATATAAACAGAATGCCTATATCTGTACCACTGTATCAGAAATAACTCGCTGAAATTATTTTAGTGTGAAGACTATGCTAACATTTCAGCGTTTGAAAACCAAAAAGAGAAATCAGCCACAATCCTACCACCTGACCACAGCTGTAAAAATCTTTTCATTTCGGGTGATGGGTACTCAGAAAGCCCAGACTTCACTATACAGTATATACATGTAACTGAATTCAACTTGTGCCTCCTAAATCTATTAAAATTTTTACAAAGAAAAAGAAAAAAAGTCCTTTCATATTCCCTGCCATCTTTGTCTATGTGGGAGACCAGAATAAGCCCCCCCCCCAAAAATATGAAGCGCTGTTGGGCTGAAGACAATTAAGAAGAAGCAGATACAGGAACAAAAGCTCCCTATCCTGCCTCTCCTTACTCAAAAGTAGGACATAGAGTCACAAAGACTAAGGTGTCCTACCCCCCTTCTGCCAGGGAGAACAGAAGCTAACCGCTGCAGACAGTTTCGCAGCCTAGAGACTGTACCAGAGGAATCTACATTAACAAGTTTACTAACTAGCTTTTATCTGCAGTTATTTGCCTTCCTGCAAGTTGCTGCCCCTAGAGACTCAGTCTTTTTTCTTTGTTTTGTCACTTCTCTAAAAATTACTGCTCTTTGTTGGAGAGGCTATATAAGCTGGAATTTGAAGCTACCTCTTTGAGAAGTACCCATTCTCTGAGTGTCTCCCGTGGGTACATGACATATACATGTGAATAAACTTTTGTTTATTTTTCTCTTTTTGATCA
>VSMD01069866.1:0-16088 GCA_008750895.1 Mirza zaza | reverse complement strand
TTTGAATAGTTTCTATTCCTCTTATCTTCAGGTTCACTGGTTTATACCTCTGTTCTGCCCAGTCTGCTGATGAGCCTGTCAATAGAATTTCTCATCTTTGATATTATGTTTTCTATTTGTAGTATTTCAATTGGTTTTATTAATAGTTTCTATTTCTTTGTTGGAATTTCCCTTGTGTGTGTGAGAGCTGTCCACATTTTCCACCAAGTCTTTTACCATAATAATTATAATTGTTTTAAAGTCTCAAACTGAAGGGTTCAACATCTGGGTCATCTCTGAATTTGGTTCTGTTGATTGCTTTATCTCTTAATTATTTTTCCTTCTTTGTATACAAGTTTTTTTTTTAATTAAATACCAGGCATCATATATATACAACAAGAGAGAATGGATTATATAGTATCTAAACCCAGCAATTTGCATACATCTTTTTCTGTCAGGGCCTTAGCACATGGTATTGAGTCAAACTAGTTAGGATTTGGAGTAAGTTTGGATTTTGTTGTTGCTATTTTTACCCTCCATTCACCACAAGTTTCACATTTCTCCGGAGTTTTGCTTCTCTTGCCTTCCACTTAGAGTGGAATATAGCGTGCTAGAGCACTTTCCCTCAGTGCTTCTGCTTTATCTTCAGCTTCCAGCAGTCCCTCCACTTGTGGGATGGATCTCTCTGCATGCTCTTCACCCTCCCCTGTGGTTGACTGCTGTAGCTTGTTGCTCAGTGCTTGTATCCCAGTGGAAACAAAGGGGGATCTTTTTTTGGCTTAGCTTCAGTCTTAAGCAGACCTTTTTTTATACCTTGTCCTTGGGGTTGGTGCTTTTTCAATATTCCTGTCCCACTCCTCTGTTGCTGCTTAACTCTGCCTTGTATCTGTGGTTGGTCTTGTGTGGGTTATAGTTTTCTGCCCCACCCCAGTAGTAACCAACTTCTGCTTATTGACACAGAATCCTGCCCCTCTTTCAGCAGAGAGTTTTTGTTTCTATCCCTCCCTTAGCAACGATGAATCCATGTCTGTGTGCTACTCCTCCCCCAGAGGGAGACAAGTTTTGTTTCTACTTGTCCCCCCAAAGCAATTGCATTTTCTTTGTAGGAGAGAAAGGTACTGAGGGAAAAGAAACAGGGATCTTTATTTACCAATTCTAGGCCTATTCCTGAAAACATTAATTCCTTTGCACTTCTGGCCTACTCCACATGTGGGTCAAGCATCCTCCTGTGGTTGAAGACGGGCTTCTGGAAGACAATTTCAGATGCTTTCCTTAGGAGACATAATAGCTTACAGGAAGTATGGACATTCAAAGGATGTGGTACTATACATGGCCTTCCAGGTGACAGAATGCTCTCTCTGCTTCCCTCTCCAACCCCTCACTCTTGGTCTGGACATCTGTGAATAATATGTGATCATGTTTTGCTCAAGTGGCACAAGTAAACAGAAGTGAGTCAAAGTCAAAAATTCTGGGCAGAAGAAATACTTTAAGCAGAAACATCAAAAGCTGAAACATCAAACAAATACAAAGCCTTCCCAACAGATAGCAGTGAGAATATGACTTTGTTTTCTTTAATCCAAACCTCAAAAAAAAAAAAGAGAAATTGAGAAATAGCTCAAGTTTTTCTAGAGAAGGGCTGAAGTCACTAATAGAAAAATAGCTGTAGTAAGGAATGTGTTGTTGGTTCATAACAGGGCTACGAAGCCACATCTACACAGGAATGGCAATTACTGCCTACTGCACTAACTTCAAATACTGCAAATAAATTAACAAGCAGACAGGGGAAGTGAGAAAATGTAGTTGGAGTGAAGGAAGGTTTAACTACACTATACCAGCATTGACCCTGGGACAGGTAAACCCATGGTCCATCATGACAGTGTGGTGAGTGACTTACAGGTGGGCAGGAGAAGTCCCTAGAAGTCAGGCCACCTCCCTTTCTATAAAAAAGCACTGGTGTGAGCCAGAGAGGAAAGACTGGAGTGGCCTAGGTTAGGGGAAATACACTGCTGGGAGAGGAGACATCTTCTTTTACTATCCTACATCCATTTGCTCAGCTCCTTGGAACAATGTTTGCCTTTCCTTTTACAGAACAACTGTCAGTCAATGAGCTTCCAGTGGAGTTGTCTCCACCCTCACCTCAAGGGTGGACATGTGGCCGAAGCTTGACAATCAAGGCAATAAGATGCTGAAAAGTCAAGAGAATTGCCTCTCCTTTCTTTCTTCTCTCCTTTGTATTTCTAAAGAAACCAGAAAACCTCATAGTCAGCCCTGAGTTAAAGAAAGGAAAGCAGTTGAGGACTTCAGACAGAATAGCATTGTGAAACTTGACTAAAGATAGTGTGTTAATAGTTGTTAGCCATGTAGGTAAAATTTTCTAATATCCGAAAATTTTCAAAAACAGGTTTCTAAGGCTACTGCTGGCCCAAAAGACGATTTTAATCCCCCGCCCATTTTTTTTTGCTCTTAAAAAATACGGGATGTGGATTTGTAAAAAGAAAAAAAAACTATATGTATATGTAGAGAGAAAGATATTTCCTGTTGACCATTTTTAAAAGGCTCTCAATTGGATATTGTATATTAAACAGATTTTAAAATCTAGTCACATTGGTCTGTTTGTGGTTGGGCACATTATCCAATCAGAATCAAGGAGAAGCAATTAGATTTTGCTGTGACTATTGGAAAAGAGAAGCATACTCTCTTTTCTGGTGAACTTGAACCCAGAAAGTGTGAGCCTAGAGTTGCAGAGGGTCGTGATAAAGGGTTTCAGGATGAAGCCAACCGAGCAGAAGGCAGGGCTCTGCTCCTGAATAGGAAGAACTGGTGCCATCATCCCCCTTTCTCTGTAGCCAGCACCATCTCCCTTGATTATCAGTTACGTGAACCAAGAAATTCTCAGTTTTTGTTTGTTTTTTTGAGTTGAAATTTCTGTCACTTGCAACCCAAAGATTCCTTCCTGACCAATATATTGACTTAGGACAGGCTCACTGGGAGCCACAAAATAATGGAAAACAAAAGTGTTCACCTGGAACTTTGTTGTGATGTCTAATGCCTTCTAAGTTACTTGACCCAAGAAGCCAAGTTAGACAGGATACCCTGGAAGCTAACATTAGGGCACTTAAAATTCTTTTCTTGCTTTAAATAAACTTTTCATTTTGGGGTAATTATATATTTATGAAAAGTTGCAAAGACATTACAGAGAATTTCCATATACCCTTCACCAGTTTTCTCTACTGGTAACATCTCACCTAACCATGGGACATTTGTCAAAACAGTAATACATTGCTGTTAACTAAATTACAGGTTTTATTTGAATTTCACAAGTGTTCTCACTAATTTCTTTTCCTCTGTTCTGGGATCCCATCTAGGATACCCATTGCATTCCATTGTCATATCTTCTTATCCTCTGGTCTGTGGCAGTTTCTCCATTTTCCCTTGTTTTTCATGATCTTGACAGTTTTGAAAGATTCTGGTTATATATATATTTAATATATATATTATTTATATATATATTATATATATTTTAGAATGCCCTTTAATTTGAGTTTGATGTTTTTCTCATGATTAGAATGAGATGATGGGTTTTGGAGAAGAATACCACAGAGGTGAAGTAGGGCAATATTTTGACAGAACTGATTAGGTGATGAGGAAATGAATGCACCGTGCATTGAGTCAAGGAGGCTTCTGAGTGTAGTGCATGGTGGTCCTCCTAGTGTGTGCTTTTGTTCAATAATAATGCATCAAATACTAAGTGTGATGTTCTTTGTATTTCAAAGAGACAAAGATGCATAGTGATTTGCCATGCGTCTCTTTATGCTCATGGTAAATTTAAATGAGTTTGTATTTTATGGAAATTCAAGGCATAGAGATACTGATTCTTTTAATAAGTTAAAAACCAGCCTTTCCCACACCAGAACTGGAAGAAAGGGCCCCATCTCCTTTCTTCAATGAGAGAGAGGCATCTTTATTTTGCAGAGACCTGTCAGCTATATGAGTCCTGTGATTGGATTTTTGCTATGCCTCCAAATGATTTTCATAAAATGCTTCAATAGACATGAGGAAATTTTTTCTCCCTCTCTCTTTCTCTCCCTCTCTCTCTCACACACACACCATTAGCAAAGGGTTGCAGATGGCCCCCGACTTACATTGATTCAACTTACAATTTTTCAGCTTTACAATGGTGTCAAAGTGTTATGCATTCAGTAAAAAATCATGCTTCAGATTTTGACTTTTGACCTTTTTCCAGACTAGCAACATGGGGTAGATATTACAGTCTCTTGCCATGCTGGACAGCTGCAGAGAGTTGCAACACCGGTACCCTATAGCATACTGTGCTGCTAGATGATTTTTGCAAACTGTGGGCTAATGTAAGTGTTCTGAGCAAATTTAAGGTATGCGAGGCTAAGCTATGATGTTCAGTAGGTTAGATGTATTAAATGCACTTTTGACTTATGATATTTTCAACTTACAATGGGTTTATTGGCATGTAGCCCCATTGTAAGTCAAGGAGCAAATGTATGTGGTTTCAAACAGAAATGCATTATTAAATCATCTGGGTATATTACCATGAAATAGTAACTAGATCATCTATGTCCTCCTCTCTACTAATCCATCAATAATAGTGATAGTTATTGAATATTCACTGGGCAGAGCAATGGGAAAATTCAATAGAAGAAAAAGCAAAAAAGGCAGCCCTCATCCAAAAAAGCCTTATGTCCTAACACAGGCATTTATCATTCAAATGTTCAAATTAGGTCGTGTATATGAACCATTGTAAGTTGTTATGTAACAAGGTTGAAAATTTAACTTTCAAATGAATTCTCCTGCTATAGACTCATTTAAAAAATAAACAAAACATTCTCTGCATCCTATCAAGGTTTGGTGACTTTCCCTTAACTCCACTTGGGAGTAATTATTATTATTAATTATTGTTATCACTATTTTATACTCCAAGAAGCTGAGAAAAGATGCTAGGATTGAAAAGTAGAAATTTTCAGAAGGTGCTTTCTTTCCTTATCATGCATTTGGAAGGTCTGGTAACAGGTTTCAAAATGGTGGCTCATCAATTATCAGCATTTTTGGTCTGGTCTGAACAGAATTTTGAAATGTTTTGAATTAGTTTCCAACTTTTACAATTTGAGAGATTGCCCTAAAAGAGTGTACTCTTGGCTTCTTGTTGAATCAAAAGGCTTGGCATTGTTGGGTGCTGTGCCCTGCGTACACAGGGTGTGTGGTCCCTGACTTGTCAGTCTCATACCAGCCAGATTTGATCATTTGTTTTCCTTTCAGGTTAACAGAAATTACAATTCCTGGTCTATAAATAATTAAAGTGGATTGTCTGGAAGGTCAAATGAAATGAAGGTTTTGTAACTTTGAAGGCAAGGAAGGGAATGATTTAACCCCAATGGAGTTGTACCCCCCCGGAAGGGAACATGGAAAAGGGGAGGGTGGTAAAGAACCTTCTGGAAGGCAGTTGTTGGAGGTGGGAAGATGTGGAAGAGGTGGGGGCCGGGGAGCCCTGTGAATGAACTGCTCTGCTTTGGCAAGGGTCTCCAGTGACTGAGTTTGCCACAAAGGATTGGGCCATGCCAGAGTTCCAGGGGCCTCTGCAAAGCACAGGGGCAGCAGCAACCTCCAATACCTGTGATACACACCTGCTCCTGTTTTCTAGAACCTAAATTGCCCTAGAGAGGGAGGAAGTCCCCAAAAGCTGATAATGGAACTGGACTTCTTGCCAATTTCAGTGAGCCCAGAATTGGAGCTAAACGTAATTAGATGTAGAAAAATTTAAAGAATGCAACAGTACCTTCATCCTAGGGTTTGGAACAACTTATTCCTATGAATCGCAGTATGAATGTTGCTTTTTCTTTAAGAGAACCTAGTTACTTGATTTAATAGGAAGTGTGGAAGTATAGTAAAATCATAGTAATTGAATTGATTAGGTTTGACTACATATACAATTAAGTTCATCCTCAAGAATGAACTAGGTGGTCTCCAAGTTCTTTCTTGGTTCTAAATATAACAATATTCGTAATATAAAAAATATTCAGAAGATAGTTGGAAAATGGAGGTTGAATTATACAGACTGGCAGGTAGAATAATTTAGCAACCAGGCACACAGAGATGGAGATGCAGATATCTGTCTTCATTGTGAAGCCACTGTCACTTAACAGACAAATACATCACATGGCAAAGATTTAAATTTAATGGAAACTGTGTTACTTCAACTGAAATAGACAGGTTGCTAAGTTAGAATTTACTATAGGTCTCCTTACAACTGTGAGTAATTTTATTTCTTTCTCCCCTGATAAATAGTTTTCATTTCTGCATTCGGGGCTCATGGTACAATTGTCTAATGAGATCTCCCCTGGCAAGTCCCACACTTGGAGAAATCTGACAAAGGCACGTAAGGCTCATGTGATCAAAATGTTCCCCAAATTGCCACTCCTCCCCAGGTTCCCTCTTCTCTATTCCTGTGTACTAAGTTACCTGAACCAGACACCGGGGAGCCACCATATGTCATCATAATCTCAGGTCTATTTAGTGGTCAGATCTTGTAGATACTGGATTTTTAGCTCTTCAAGGACGTGAAGAGTTGAAAGCTGGGAAGTTGAAAGCTGCTCCTTATTCCAGACATTATTATCTCTAGCCTGAACCAGTGCAGCAGTCACCTAACTCAATCCAACCTCCAAATTTTAACTCCTTCAACAGCCTGCATATTGTTATCAGAATTACCTTTTTACAATTCATTTAAAAATGCATTGAAACAGCCACTTTGGGAGATGGTTTCTCACAAAGCTGAATGTAGTCTTAGCAGATGACTCAGCAATTGTGTTCTTAGTATTTACTCAATTGCTTTGAAAACATATGTTCTCATAAAAACACGCCTGAGCTCTCAAGTCATGCAAAGACAAGTATGCATCTCAAATGCGTTTTGTTAAGTGAAAGAAGCCACTCTGAAAAGGTTACATATTGTATGCGTTCATTTCTATGACATTCTGGAAAAGGCGAAATCAGAAATAGCAAACAAACGGTGTGTGTCAGGGATGTAGGTGACTGGGAGAAGGGCGAATTGAAGAGATGAAGCACAGCGTAAGTTTTAGGATGGCGGAAACCTTCTCTATGATGCTGTAATGGTGGCCACATGACACTGTGCATTGTCAAAGCCCAAAGAACTTCACAGTGAGTGAATATTAATCCATACAAATTTTAAAAATCCTTTAGGAGGTCAGGGAGGTCACAGGATGGAATGTGATACGTGGCAAAAGAATTTAACTGTACTACAAATATGTGAAATAACTTCACTGGTGGGTGTGAAAGTAAAAGGTGCTGACCCAAGTAATTTTGGAAATGGCTGGAGCATTTCCAAAATGCTTTAAGACTCAAGCAACAGGAATTGCACATAGCACTGTAATTTAGTTAATAAAGTTTTTCCCATGGGTGTATGAATAAACAATTTTGAAGCCACTATACAGAGGGTTCCTGACTTGAAATGCTTCCACTTAAGATTCTTTGACTTCATAATGGTGCAAAAGCAATACACATTCAGTAGAAACTTTGAGTGCCCATTCAGTACTTTGAGTGCCCATACAACCATTCTGATTTCCACTTTCAGTACAACATTCAATAAATTACATGTGCTATTGAACACTTTTTTTATAAAATAGGCCTTATGTTAGATGATTTTGCTCAACTGTATGCTCATGTAAGTGTTCTGAGCACATTTAAGGAAGGATAGGGTAAGCTAGGATGTTCAGTAGGTTAGGTGTATTAAATGCATTTTCAACTTAAAGTATTTTCTTCTTACAATGAGTTTATCGGGAAGTAACCCGATAAAGTCAAGGAGCATCTGTAGAGGTATAATGGAATTGAACAACAAAGGAAGTGGATGGCAGACGGTGGGAGCTGGATTTCTCACTGTTGCAGTGGGATGTTACAGACAAATGAAAGAGAGGAGGCTAGAATGATCCCGTAATAATGGATTCGAATTGGAGACTCAGTGTGAACTCATATTTAGATTAACATAGATACAGGTCACATATAGATATAGCTATGGATGTGTATACATGCATGGCTTAGTGTGCAAACATGTTTCCTTGCTCAGCTAGCTGAAAAGACCTAGAAGCGACGATGACCCTGTGTCCCCTAGTGCCCAGATCTTGGTTTTACTATGATTCCTCAATGAAAGGAACCAGGGCTCCTTTGAAAATGGCCAATTCTAGGATTAGGGCAGGAAATATACTTCTCATGCCAGGAAGTAAGGGTGTGTAGGGGAAATACACATACACACACGCACACTCAATGATGGAGGTATGTCAAAAAGTGACACAGGTGCCAACTGAAAGGACTCCCAATGGCGAAAGATAGAACAATTTGAGCGACAAGTTAAGTAAAGGAGAATGGCCATGGATTTATATGTTATAAACAAATGATGGAATAAATGAAAAAGTGGGGAGAATAGGCAAATGTCCCTTGCAGAAAACAATCCAGATAATTTATGTATATACTCCACCCTCAAGGAGGTGAGGTATAACTTCCTACCCCTTAAGTGTGGGCTGTGCCTAGTGACTTACTTCCAAAAAGCATAGTTGTATGAAAAGGACAAAAAAAGAATAACTTTACAGTGGAGAAACCTGAAAAACAGATGGTCAAGGTTAATATCAGCAGTGACAAGTCATGTTGATGGTATGTACCCCTGGTATGATGTGAGGAGAACGACACTTTACTTTTGTGATCTCCTTCCTCAAAACACATAACCCCAGTGTATTCATGAGAACAACACCAGACAGTCTCAGCCAAATACTCCTCAAGACAGTCAAGGTCATCAAACACAAGCAAAGTTTGAGAAATGGCCACATCCCAGAGGAGCCTAAGGAAACAAAATGACTAAACATAAGGTGGTACCCGGGATGGGATCCTGAAGCAGAACAATGACATTAGGTAAAAATTAAGGAAAGATGAATAAAGTATGGGCTTCAGTTAAGTAATAATGTATCAATATTTATGCATTTATTGTGATAAATGGACTATACTAATAATGTAAGATATTAATGATATCTGGGAAACTGGGTGTTGGGTATGTGATAATTCTCCATACTATCTTTGTCATTTTTTCGTAAATCTTAAACTGTTTTAAAATAAAAAAATGTATTTAAAAGAATGCACTGAGTGTCCACCATGTGCCAGGCACTGTGACTACAGATCACAAGCTCTGCTCCCATGGAAATTATTGTGTGGTTGGTGAGACAGGCATTAGTAAATAATTACATACATAACTATATAAATATTTTAATTTTATAAAAAATTACTGAATGATATCATATTGTAATAGAGGAATTACCCTAGTCTGAGGGTCACTGAATTTTCCTAATAAAGTGACATTCAAACCAAGTAGGCGTTGTCCAGGTGTGGACAGGGGGAAAGAATACAGTGAAAATATGTGCCATGGAAGTCATGTGCCCTGGACTGCAGGCAGGAGCAACTTAGCATTTGGATGAAGCAGAGAACAAGCCATTGTTCTCAGAGCTCTGAGCTCCAGATGGGAAAAGGGCAAGAGCCAGAGCAGAAGCCAGACCCTGGAGTGGTTTATAATCTGGGATCCACAGACATTGATAAGAATCAAATCCTATGTTTACTATTTATAGTATAGTAGGCTGATGGGTAGAACTTTTTACTTCAATAAAACTGTTTTCTTTTGTAACTCTATATACTTTATTTTATGTGTTTAAAAATATTATTCTGAGAAGGGGCTGATAAGCTGTAACAAACTCCCAAAGGGTACCAATATGCCACTGTGTTAAGGATGTCAAACTTTATCTAAAGTATAGGAGAAACCATTAAAATATATTTTTGTTTTTTTTTTTGAGACAGAGTCTCACTTTATTGCCCAGGCTAGAGTGAGTGCCGTGGCGTCAGCCTAGCTCACAGCAACCTCAAACTCCTGGGCTCAAGCAATCCTGCTGCCTCAGCCTCCCAAGTAGCCGGGCATGTGCCACCATGCCCGGCTAATTTTTTCTATATATATTAGTTGGCCAATTAATTTCTTTCTATTTATAGTAGAGATGGGGTCTCGCTCTTGTTCAGGCTGGTCTCGAACTCCTGAGCTCAAACGATCCACCCACCTCGGCCTCCCAGAGAGCTAGGATTACAGGTGTGAGCCACCGAGCCAGGCCGACCATTAAAATATTTTAAGCTGCTTAAGAATTCCTCATGGGTTCAACTTGCCTATGGAATAAAGTGCAAATTCCTTAGCAAGACCTACAAGACTCTTGCTGAAATGATCACCACGAGTATTTTCAGCTTTTTGTTGTTGTCGTCGTTGTTTGGCGCTTGCTCCCCCTGTATCCATCTTGTTCTACACTTCTACCAGAATTCTTTCTTTTTCTTTTTATTTCAGCTTATTACAGGGAAACAAATGTTTAGGTTACATGTATTGCCTTTGTCTACCAGAGTCCTTGAAGTTATCAGACAAGCTTTGCTGTTTTCTGTCTTCTTATTTGTGCTCATGCTATTTCCTGTGCCTATAAAACTCTTCCTTCCGTATCTTTTTATGTTTCTAGGCTTGGGTCAACAATAACCTTCTCTATAAACCCTTTCCTGACTCCCCATATGGAGATGAAGCCCCTTTCTTCTGTCTATGTGTGTAGGCAGGATGATGGCCCCTCAAAGATGTCCACATTCTAATCCCCAGAACCTGTAGATATGTTACCTTACATGGTCAAAGGGACTTTGTGGATGTGATTAAGTTAAAGATCTTGGGATAGAAAGGTTACCCTGAATTGTCTCATGTACAGAAGTAGTCCTTCTAAGAGGGAAGCCAGAGGGTCAGAGTGAGAGAAAGAGATATGACAGTGGGATCATTGAGATCACACATGTGAGCGTGAGTGAGTGCTGAGCTTTGAAGAAGGAAGAAGGGGCCACAAATGAGGAATTTGGGTGGCTTCTATAAGCTAAAAAAGGCAAGGAAATAGATTCTTCCCTAGAGCTTCCAGAAGAAACATAGACCTTCCAACACTTTGATTTTAGGACTTCTGACTTCCAGAACCGTGAGATAATAAATTTGTGTTGTTGTGAGGCACTAAATTTGTGGTGATTCGTTACAGCAACAATAAAACTAAAACACTAAGTATACTTCTATTCAGTTTCTATTACATATGACTATATTTATTTATGCCTTCCAATTAGTTCTAACCTGTTCGATAACAACAGCTATGTATTGAGGGCCTTCTCTGGTTTTGCTACTGCCCATAGTGCTAGAAATCCAATTGTGTGAAACAAATGAAGTTCCTAATCTCATGGTGATTACAACCCAATGTCTGGCACATAATAAGCTTTAAAAAACATTTGTTGAATTCATCGATCAAGGCAGTTTTCTAATTATGGACTTGAATACAATTGGTACTTTTATTTAAGTAACATTTCTACAGAAAATGGTGGTGTTTTAGTTTATCAGAGATGGCAAGACCATGTCCAGATTTACACCAAAGTAAAATTTACAATACTGTTTCTGAATAAGGAGGAATTCATAGAGAGTTGGAATTTTTATATTAGTTTTTTCAGTTTCAGGAAAGCCAAATGTACATACCAGGGTGAAGACTATACATTTTACACATGCAGTTGATTCAAGGTGGTGCTACTTGGGCAGATGAGATGAAACTTTATGCTATTTGGTTTACCCTGTGGACTAGTAGTAACATGAAAACAAATTCCAAGCAAGCAAATAATTTGGCGGATCTTCAGATTTTTAGAAGCATGTTTAGAGGTTGATACTTTTTATAGTGGCTGAGAAATACAACCAGTATACCAACAGTGTATAGTAAACATAAAGAATAAATATTGCTTCTTTTCACAGTTTTCAATGTCAAATCCAAGAATCTTCGAGAAGTGAGACAATTCAGAATAGGTTCGGAATTTCTAAATGACCTTTCTTCTCAGTTTGTTGTCTAGCCAAAGCTAACCATCTAACTAAGAACAAATTGCTTAGCAGTCATTAGTCTCTGGTTTCCCACAGAGCTCAGATGCCCAGTTCTGAGACCTAAAGTTCTCTCAGTTTCTGTTTTAAGGTCAAGATCAGCTAGTGTGAGCTGCAGAAAACTTGTAGAAAAGTGGATGTGGTAGGAGGATAAACCACCATAGAAAGTAAGCTGTAGAATAACATAGATCTGGCCATGGGAGGATATATCTACTGAATAACAGCTTCTTGAAAGAGTTGAGAACCAACTCATATCCATGAAGTCTTAGATTTTCAAGAAGTTTCTATTGGGCAAGACTGACTCTTAGCATTTAGCACAAATTCTGTGATTGGAAGAAAGAAGAAAATTTGGCTTTGGACACTTAAAAAAATTATTTGAACTCATAGGAGAGATGATTCCAATAAAGATAATTTATCTTCCTCCAGTACCCTCTAAAATAATAAGAAGAAATAAAAAAAGCATCAACCCATCAGAACAAAGAAAAAAGAATATGTGAAATCAGTGAATATGAGTTTTTGTTTTTCATTTTCTTTGCAATAGGAATGGATTTATTATTTGGGAGACTACATAACCATTACTATTTTTCTCCTCTAGCTAACATACCCTATGCTAATCCATTATGTCTGTTCACAGTAGGACAAAAATGCTGACTCCAAGGACTAAGCTATCAACAAATCTGCTTGTTGAGTCTAGGATCACAAGTCCTATCAGAGCAGCCTATGACCTGCTTAGTCATCTAGGGTGTATGTGAGATTTAAAGCAGTCAGAAAGCAGACGCAGGCGTGGTAACTGACCAAGCAGGGTGAGGGAAGCCATGATTTATAATGCTTACAGAGAGGAAGTCTGGAAGAAGAGAACAGAGTGGCACAGCAGAACTGGCAGGAAGCTCAGAACTTGGAGGGACCAGCAGGGGAGGTGAAGAAGCAGATGGGGAAAATAGAAGTTGAGTCAAAGGCCATCTTAGAGCACTGTCACCCCAACCACCAACCTTCTGCACAGAGCCCTAGGTAGATGCTCAGCTCCTGTGCATTCTCACCCTCTCCAAGAAGGAGACCAGAGCTTCAGTCTCCAGAGCAGAGACAGACTTGCTGGGAAGGTAATAAAACTTAAACTTCAAGGTCCCTCATCTGTATGGCCCCTTCTAAGAAAGCAGGCCTGGAAAGTGTCCTAAGATGTGTTCACATGGCATATATTTTTGTAAATGTTGCAAAAGTAAAATATTTTAACCACAATTATTTAAGACTGCTCTCTCTTTCTAAATCAGGTTCCTCTCCATCATACTCCTCCCTCCCATTTCAGATGTTTGGGGCAGCTACAGGTATTTTTTAAATATGCATATGTGAAAGTTCAGTTGGAGATGCATGTAATTTGGGTTTACTGGGATACATTGATGTGGTTTGCAGGCACTTCTGTGTATAACTAAAGCATTGCTAGCCATCCCCATGCAAAACGGACTACTCATTGTACCAATTATCATCCACTGTGGCCCAAAGGTGAAGGGACGAAAGTTACACAATGGTATGAAAGTATCCCATACTGCTCAGCATGGGAAATATGTGGATAATGAAGAATAAACAACCTCATCTGTAGAAAATTCTTCCAATCATCAGATTTATAAATAGTAAACATAGGATTTGATTCTTATCAATGTCTGCTGAAAACGGAAATTCCCTCTTGTCAGAAACATACTTGATGCACAGTGTGTACAGTTACAAATGCATCAGACATATTTTTTGTGGGAATGCACAAAATAGAATAAATCAAATTTCCTGTGTGTAGGGAACACAAACATATATACAGAGAATGTGTATGTGTGTGAAGTCACGTGATTTATGCATCCCAATACATCAGATTGCTTTGAGGCAAAATGGCTTAAAACAAGTGTTCTGGCTTCAAAACTCTTATATATAGTCAAGAATAAGATGAAATATATAGTTATGAGTATTTATTTTAAAACTGAGAGAAAATTTAGATAAAAATTTAAAGGAATATGAAACAAATGTGATAATGACAATTAAAATTGGTAGAAATTACCTCAGGGTAAACAACCATTTGAAACAAACAATTTTTAGAACATACTAAGGCAATAGTTTATTAAGAGGAAAAGAAAAATTTTTTAGTTTTTAATCTTTTTTTATTGGTACATAATAATTGTACATATTTATGGGGCACACGTGATATTTTACCACATGCATATAATAAATAATGATCAAATTAGCTAATTAGGATATTCATCACCTTCAACATTTATCATTTCTTTGTGTTGGGAACATTCCAAGTCTTCTATTCTAGCTATTTTGAAATATACAATAAATTATTGTAAACTATAGTCACCCTATAGTGCTACTGAATATTAGAACTTATTCTTTCTAACTGTATTTTTTAAAATATGTAAAATTGTTATATAAATGGGACTTACACTAACTATAACAAGTAGAAAGACAAGCATGTTGAAATCATTTTTGGCTTTTGTCTCTCAAACCAATAGCTAAAAATAGGAATTTATAGCTGTTGATTATTCTAACTGTATTTTTGTACCTGTACCCATGAAACTGCCTCTCTTCATCCCCGTCTCCTCCCTACCCTTCCCAACCTCTGGTCAGCATCATTCTACTCTCTATCTCCATGAGATCAACTTCTTTAGCTCCCACATATGGACAAGAACAGGTAGTATTTGTTTTTCTGTGCCTGGCTTATTTCACTTAATATAAGGACTTCCAGTTCCACCCATGTTGCTAAAAATGGCAAGATTTCATTTTTTTTTAGTCTAAATAATATTCCATTGTGAATATATACCATAGTTTCTTTACCCAATCAGCCATTCATGAACACCTAGGTTGCTTCTGTATATTGGCTATTGTGAACAGTGCTGCAATCAACATGAGACTACATCCTTTGGGAGTGCAGTACTAAAAAAAAAAAAAAAAATGAGACTGCAGATAATGAGAAAGAGAAAATTTTTGAGTAGAAATAATGAGTATGCTTTTGGATAATTTGATAATCCAATTAATGAAGATGTGAGAATTGTATGAACACGATGAAAAAATTTTAATTTCTTGCTGTTTTACATGCAATATTGACATTATAAAGATAACATAAAACTCATAATAATACCATTATGATGAAGACACTGATGACGAGCTGGTTAATGAATGTCATCAATTTAAAGTCTTAAAGATTCTTTAAGACTAGTCACTACACAAAGCACCTCGAAATGCCCTGAAATCTTTCCATTTATAATGGAAAAAATGTAATAAAGAGCTTTCCAAATTTGGCAGCAATATTAGTTTACATGATGTTACCAATGAGTTGTGAAGCTGAAAGAAACCTCTACACTACCCATATGTTAAAAAAAATTTCAACCAAGCTAGAGGAAAAAGTGAATTATTTTCCTGGTCTCTGTACAGTAAATGATATTATAAGGTTGTTATATAAAGAGGTAAAGAATCTGTAGCAAAAAAAAAATGTAGGAGGAAAAAGTATAGAATGAATTAATAAAAATTGTCATTTTCCTGGATTTTGTGACATTTGTGGAATTTGCCAGCATTTTCATATGTGCCTATTCATTGTAACTTGTTTTCTCATTATAGTCATTTTCACACTGAATTTGGATTCATGATTTGCATTCGTTCCATTTAAGATAGTCCCACCTTGAAAAAACTTCAGGCTCCACAAAATCTGTATCTGCTCCAACTCAAGACACACTGAAAGGGACAGGTTTGGAACTCAGAAGAGATGTAGGGCTGAAAGATGAATGTCTGCAGATGGAAAGATGGTGACCTTTCTATACTGACCTCTGTCTGGTCACCCAACAGCAAAGTGACCAGTCTACACACCTTAGTCACAAATGCAGAGCTCTGATTAGTTCCTTACTACCATGATTTTTTAAAATAGTGAAATATATTATAGAAAATTGCAGAGAATACCATGATCACATGAGACACAGACTTCTCAAATATATCAACATGTTTACCTATTCTTTTTGGATATTTTTAAAAAGAAATAAAATATCATACTTATATTAATAATTGAAGGTCTCATTTGAAACCCTCCTCTCTCCCTCATATCCCATGTGCTAATTTCAGTTCTTGTTGGATCTGCTTCTCAAAAACATCCCAAATCTGGTCACATCTCCCATGT
>VSMD01069865.1:0-12510 GCA_008750895.1 Mirza zaza | reverse complement strand
TGGGCAACAAAGCGAAACTCTGGCGGTGGCTCAAGCCTATAATCCTAGCTCTCTGGGAGGCTGAGGTGGGCGGATCGTTTGAGCTCAGGAGTTCGAGACCAGCCTGAGCAAGAGTGAGACCCCATCTCTACTATAAAAATAGAAAGAAATTAATTGGCCAACTAATATATATAGAAAAAATTAGCCGGGCATGGTGGCGCATGCCTGTAGTCCCAGCTACTCGGGAGGCTGAGGCAGCAGGATTGCTTGAGCCCAGGAGTTTGAGGTTGCTGTGAGCTAGGCTGATGCCACAGCACTCACTCTAGCCTGGGCAATAAAGTGAGACTCTGTCTCAAAAAAAAAAAAAAGAAGTCACAGGGTCTGTTCAGCCATGTCCTATTTGTCACCCATGGCCAGCCCAGGCTCAGTGTAAGAGTGGACTACATAGGGCACGAATGCCGGGCAGTGTGGTTTATTACACTGCCCGGTGGTCATCTTTGGAAACTAGATACCATGACACTTTTCTACCAGTGTCAGAAATGCCACCCTGGATTAGATTCATGGTTCTTCTCCTGCATTTTTCTTTTGCAAAGAACATGGTGCCTGGCATGATGACCCACTTAAAAGCAAATGCATGGCACTTCTGCTGAGTCAGATCCATCATGAACCCATATCCACATCTAAATGTTTCTTGATCCCATTTTTATCTTCAGCCTGTACCGCCTTTTAAGGTATGGGTTTCCAGTCCATCTTAATCAAACTGTGGAACTTTGGGTTTATGTTATTGGGCCATCATTTATTTCTTTCAGCTGTTCAACCCACTAAAGGCACAAAGACAGATGCTCTTTGACCCTGACTTTAAGATGGTTTGAGGACCAGGCAGTCTGTATCCCATGCGGTGTGATAAAGGCTGCACCTGTCAGGGTTCTTTGATTCTGGCCAATTTAAGTCCAAAATGTGAGGGGTTGGGGGGAGAGAGGGTTGGAAGAATGTAGGCATTCATAAAAGCAAAGAAAGTGCTGAACAACCAGACCTGGGTGGAGCCCTGATTGACAGTCCCACATACAAGGTTGGCGGCTGGAGGGTCAGGGCAGAATCAAACTACTGACACCAGAAAAGGGGGAGTGGATCCTGGGATCAGACGAACCAAGAGACATCCACCGGAGGCAGTGGTGGGAGAGTGCCCGGGGAGAATGTGGAAGGAGTGCTAGAGCCAGCATGGGGCAAGCCAGGGAAGGCCCCACAGAAGAAGCAACCCTTGAACAGAGGAGACTGAAAGTGTGCAGGGCCTTCCCAGGCAGGTACAGGTGGAGACAGCATTGCCAAGTGGCAAATGCACGCTGCTGTGAGAGTGAGCCCGCCCAGGGCTCTTCTAGTTGCAAGGACCAGCACCCCTCCCATGGCACTTGATATCAAAGTGGGGACACACGTTTCTAGGGATGCAGGAGACTCCAGGGAACCCCAAGGAAGCAGAACAACCAGTGTCAGGAAAAAGGCAACTGAGGCAGCAGCAGGTAGTCACCGTCCGTCAGTGTCTCTCAACAGTTTCTCTGCTGTGCATCCCTCTTCTCTTTGACTCTCCCTGATCCTGAGGAGTCTCTACTTCTTCATAATGTCCATGCTTAGGCGGCCCCCAGCAGCTACCCCTTCTCCATTTTCCTTGCCCGTTAAGCTCAAGCACCCACCAGAGGCAGGAAGCATGCCCTGGAGGCCTAATCCAGACTCCTGGGAGAGGGACCTGGCCGGCCCAGCTCACCCAGTTGAGCTGACTGCACCATTCTGGTCCTTAGGCAGGTTAGGAATAGGCCATCACATGGGCCAGGTGTCCCCCCACCAGGCCCACTGCCCACTCACTGTGACAGAGCCTCTGAGAAGGTGGCAGGTACAAGCAGGGGACCCACATGGAGCCTGACCTGTCCAGGGACCAGAGCTGCACAGGCAGTTGGGTCGGATCTTGAAGGACCTTGCAATGCATTCCATGCCAACGCAGTCAGCCTTCATCTCATCGACCATAGTCACCATCGAAATGCCAGGAACAGCGAACTGGATGAGCTCCTCGGCCTGGGCACAGCAAGGTTGAAAGCTCATGATCCACAGACCTTTTCTGATGGCCTGTTTTCCAGCATTTTCAATTGGCTGCCAGTGTTTAAAACTTTGCACATGTCCCATAAGGATCCAGATTTCCGTGAAGATCTGGCAATGCTGATCAGCATTCCTATAAGGTCACAGTCCATCGGGTAGAGTAGCAGCGTCCCCTTGACGTGGAACGCCAGTGCTCTAGCCTGTCGGGGTCCTCACCCTGTCGGCTTTGCTCCCTTAAGCCGTGGCCTAGCCCTCGGAGGGCTGGAGTTTGCACACCCAGGTGAGCCAAGCAGACTGCAGAGGCAGCAAGGCTGCAGGCAGGGGGACCAGGGAGAAGAGGACAAAGTCATGAAATTTGGGCGCAGATTCAGGGAACAGAGGCGTTGACATCAACCTTGCAGAACAACGAAACCACCACATCTAAGAACAACAGATCATTCTGGTCTCCACTTCACGCAGAAGCAGGTGATTTAGGCTTGCAAAGTCCCGCTCTGCTTCCCTGGCTTTACTCTGCAAATGTCTCTCCCTGGTACAGTTTCAACACGGCATGCTACGGTCACTGTCAGAAAGGGCCTGGATTGCTGTGTGTCCCTGCTCTTCCTGGCCAGCTTCAACAGGTCTCTCTTCGTACAACCTCAGCTTGCCACTTGGCATTTCCCCCCATTCTCTTTCTCCCAATGACATTTCTCTACTTTTCGCAATGTTCGGAGCAGTTTGGCTTGCCTGGTAATTCCCTTCTCTCGCGCTCCTCTTCGTAATATCTTTTTTTTTTTTTTTTTTTTGAGACAGGTCTCACTATGTCACCCAAGCTGATAACTCCTGGGCTCAAAAGATCCTCCCAACTCAGCCTCTGCAGTAGCTGGGACTACAGGCTGGCACCACCACGCCAGGCTAATTTTAATTTTTTAGAGACAGCTTCTTGCTATGTTGCCCAGGCTGTCCTCCCCAACCTTTTTCTGCACCAGGGACCGGTTTCATGGAAGACAATTTTTCCAAGGACCCGGAGGTGGGGGATGGTTTCGGCATGATTCAAGCACATTACATTTATTGTGCACTTTATTTCTATTATTATTACATTGTACTATATAAGGAAGTAATTATACAACTCACCATAGTGCAGACTCAAATGCTGCCTCTGATCTGGCAGGAGGCAAAGCTCAGGTGGTGATGCCAGCGATGGGGAGTGGCTGTTAATACAGATGAAACTTCACTCTCTCTCCAGCTGCTCACCTCCTGCTGTCCGGCCCAGGTCCTAACAGGCCAGAGACTGGCTCCGGTCCTCGGCCCCAGGGATTGGGGACCACCGTCTTAAAACTTTAGAAAATATGGAATGTGAGAGCTTCCAAACCTGGATCCCAAAAACCTGCACCGCAGTATACTTCAGGCAGTGCTTGGGCTTAGTTATTTTCTCGGAGATCCTGTTAAAATGTATCCCAGCTATGGATGTAACTTTGAAGGAAAAGCCATTAGATAAATGTTTACAACTGGATTTCATCCTGGGGCAGGAATTCAATTTCCCGATAAGAACCTTACTGGACCGGATTCTGAAATCTCACTGCTTGGGTTCAAATCTCAGCTCCACCACTTCCTACCTCTGCTGTGTAGGAAAGTTACTTAACCTAAGCTCATTTTCTCCATTGGAAATTAGGGTTCATAATAGTGCCTGCTTTGTGGGGTTTGGGGAGGGTTAATGAAATAACTTGTGCAAAAAGCTTAGCTGAATGCCTGGCCCACAACAAGTGCTCAAGAAAGAGCAGCTATTATTGTGAATAATATTATTATTACCAGGACCAATTAACATGTATTTGACTTACCACTATAACCACTATTGCTTTATCACCTTGTTTGATGCTTTCTCTATAATTTATAAAGAAGTTGGTTTTTAAATTTCCAAGATAACGTACTGATTTTTTAAAGTAAAATATGTTGAGTAAACACTTTTATTTTGTTTACAGTTTGGGGACAGGTGGGAAGGCTATACTTTGAACTCCACTTTCACAGATTAAAGCCTCCGAGGTGGGGTTTTTAAAGAAATACTTGCTCTGCTCGGCAGCCAGAGTTCAAAGCCCTGGTGGGAAATGGCAAATGCTAGCCTTTAATTGTAAATGAACTCTCCAGCAACAAGGGATACAGAGTCAAGTAAACAAACAACTGATTCTGCTGTCAGTAGTTTCCTTTTAAAATCCAATGTCTTCCCCCTCCCATTTTACAGACCGGTTTGAGTTGAAGAAGCACCTCTTGGGAGAGGGCTGGCTGAGGTCCTGAGAAAAGGGGTCCTCCACAAAGGACCCCGCAGGGGAGGTCTCCCTCTTCGTCAGCAAGCTGTGCCTTATGAAGCTGTCTCTTTGGCATATATATCCTGCCCTGTGGGCTGGCTCAAACCTTGGGCTTTTACCTAGAGCATTTTCAGTTGTATTTTATTTCAGGAACATAAGATGTTATCTAAGGTGCTTTAACATGGCTCATAATATTGCCCTCCCTCCCTCTGCATAAACTGCAAATTCTTTCCATTGTTAACACTGTTCATGGTGTGGCGGCAGCTCCTCAGGGCTGTGCTGGAATTACAGGCCACTTTGTTTGTAGAATAGCGCTGGAAGCTTGGCACCATTGATTTGCATCAGTGCCTCCGGAATAGCCTTTGCCTTCTCCTTAAAGATACTATCTAAACTGTGAAATTCATTAAATAGCCCCAGAAATGGATCAGGTTATTTAACACAACATCCCTAATGGCGCAATATCTCAGCTGTCTGCACTGATAGTGAACATTGTCTTGGATAGTGTTATCAGCCCAGGACACCCGCTATGAATATTGATCCCAAGCTTGTTACAGGCATCACTTGCCATCAGGACAGGTCAGGGTTGGAACCCACCTAGCATCAAAGCAATTTAAAGACAGCACTCAGGCAGAATTTTAATGCCCACACTGGGGGAAAAAACCAACACAAATCGAGTCCATGTGCAGAGGGAAGACGGCTTACTGGATATGGATGTATGTATTATATAGGAATGTCTTGCATGTAAGTACACGTGTGAGGGTGTTAGTGAGTCAAACACATCGCCAAGTGGTACCCAAAAGGAGGCCTCATCGCCACCTGGTCTTTTACAAAGCAGGTGGCCAGGAAAAAAATTCCCCTAGGACCTTTTCCTCCACTCTCCCCCAAATTGAAGAATATAGGAGGCTTCTCTTTAAGTTGGGCGAGGAAGCGAGCATATTTCTATTCTTCCAATGTGGATGGGAGACACAGCAGAGTTCCCTGTGTGTCACCTATTGCCTGAAGCTAAGAGTATACTAGCATGAGAGTTCACACAACCTTGGGCTGCACTGAACACATGTATCAGAACTATTGGGAAAATAAAGGGCAAGACGAATTTTAAAATCATTAAGAGAAGGAGTCCTTAAAGATTTGTAGGTTTAAAAAATATGGTCTCTGTATGTTCTTGGCTTTCTCCCCAATTTGTTGCTTCTTCGGCTTTTGGCTCCTTTCCCATATTTAACATCTGTGGACCACAAAGGAAAGACAATTCGCATCATTGAAACAAAAACTTTTGAGGCGATCTATAAAATGCAATGAAAATAATCCAGGTTTGGGCTGCTCTTGGCTGTCTGGGCCTTCCTTGTGCCTCTGGTTTGGGGTGCCGTCTGGAATGCCAGCCTGTCATCCTGTGAACAGTCTCAAGGTTTCTTACAGGAGAAGGGGTACGAAGAAGGAGCATGGAGGCCATATATTTCTGTTCTAGAGCCACCTTAAGGAAATCTGTTCCTAGCTACCCCGAAGAAGCTGAGTACAAGCAAATATAAACACGGGTGGAAAATCGGGCTAGGATGAATAGGGTGAGGGGGGAGAAAGGAAAAGGAAGGGGGGGAAAATCAAGTGAGAACTGGATGAGAAAGTTGTCAAAACAGAAAGCAAAGTACCCTATCTGTATTTGAGGAAGGTTCTGTGATTCGCGATCCAGGTTACTGGGCACACCTTTTAGTTCCAGGGCAGTCTCGTCTTTGGTTTTCACGTGGTGCGTGTTAGTCCCCTTTGGTGGGAGGTGGTCCAGTGGGCTTCCGAAGGGCACTTCCTTTCCTGAGCTTTAAAAGCACAATTCATCTTCACTTTAGGACTAGAGCTGGCTTGAATTTCGGCAGGGCTTTAAAGTCTGCAGGGAACTTGGTAGGCACCTCTGGGAGGGGCAGAAAGTTTGAATGAGAAAAGCTACAAGGAGCTGGCCTCTAAGGACACCTCTTCAATAACAGATGGGATTAGCCGCCCCCAGCACTTTAATGGGAAGGATTCTCCTCCCCTTCCTACTTCTTACCTGCTCAGACAATATTAATTGCCAAGTCATTGTTTGGAAACCCCATGGGGTGGTGAAGAAAGGAACAGCAGAGTTAGAGGTGGTTCTGGGATGGAAGACTCAGGATTTGCCTGAAATAAACGCTTAGTGCCCACAGACTGCAACGTGCTCTCCAAGTGACAAAAGAAGAAATGTTAGGATGAGTGCGGTTGGTGGAAGCTTCTGCAAACCACTGATGGTGGCCATGACAGGGGACTTGGTGGGGCAGATGTGGGACATTTCAATCGTCTCTCTTCTTGCACCTTAAATTCAAACCAGACAAGAATCTTTTTTTTTTTTTTTTTGAGACAGAGTCTCGCTTTGTTGCCCAGACTAGAGTGAGTCATCCCTATTTATTTATTTATTTAGAGACAGAGTCTCACTCTGTTGCCAGGCTAGAGTGAGTGCCGTGGTGTCAGCCTAGCTCACAGCAACCTCAAACTCCTGGGCTCAAGCGATCCTGCTGCCTCAGCCTCCCGAGTAGCTGGGACTACAAGGCACGCGCCACCATGCCCGGTTAATTTTTTTCTATATATTATTAGTTGGCCAATTAATTTCTTTCTATTTATAGTAGAGACGGGGTCTCGCTCTTGCTCAGGCTGGTTTCGAACTCCTGACCTCGAGCTATCCGCCCGCCTCAGCCTCCCAGAGTGCTGGGATTACAGGCGTGAGGCACCGTGCAGGGCCCAGGCAGGAATCTTTTAACCTTTTTCTTCTGGGGGCTGGGAGGGGGTGGCGTCAGAGATGCAACCAGATTCCCAGAGACCCAATTTCTGTAGCGAATGATTGGATTTCTGACTGTGAAGAAGGCCTGACTGAAGGGCATCAGGGGTTGCGCTCAGGGTCACAGCAAGGCGCGGCAGCGGCCTTCAGCCGTCTCACGCGCCTCTGTGCCCGCAGCCCCGAGGGTTCCAGAGCAGAGGGGCAAACTCATCTCCCCAAAACTCTAGCTGGCCTCCGACTCAGCTCCGCCGCGAGGTGGGAGGGAGAGACTCCCGCAGTGTGCAGGGTTTTCTTTCTCTATTTCCGAGTCAGTAGGATGTGCTGAAACAAGAAAACCACCGGTCCAGTAGAAGACCTGCGTTCGAACCCAGACTCTGTCACCAACGAACGGCAACCCTGGAGAAGTCTCTTCTCATCTTGAAACCTCAGTTTCCTCATCGCTAAACCAGGGGCAGTGGTCTGCGCCCCACCGCCCGCCTGCCTCACGGGGATGATCTGGGGACCAGAGGGGACGGCTCAAGCCTGAGGCTTTGTATACCGTAAACCGCGAAAACAGGAGGGCTTTTCGGTCCCAGGTAACCGCGTCTGAGGCTACTCCTGCGATTCACGGGCGGGGCAGGAGATGTCCTGCGCGCTGCCCTGAGACACTCAGCCCCGGCCCGCGTTCGTCCCCAAATCAAAGGCCGGGACACCGGGGAGAGGCGCAAACTCAGGTCAGGGAGGGGTGTGCGGGCGCGCGGGGAGGATCCTGGGGATGGAAGCCGCTCCCCGCGGGCGCGCGCACCGGGCGCGCGCAGGCTCCCCCTAGCCGAGGCGAACGCCCCCAGCGCGGCGCCGGGTAGTCCCGAGGCCGGCCTGGGCGGCGCGAGTGCCGGCCGACGCGCAGCCCCCCGCGGCTCTGTCCCCGCCCCCTCCCCGGCCTCACTTGGCCGCGCGAACCCGGCTCGGCGCTGGAGAGCCGCGGCCGAGCCTCAGCCGAAGGCGAGCCCGAGCGCGGCCGTGCGGGACCCCGCGCCGCCGGCCCCGGCCCGCGGGCGGCGGGCATGCTGGCCTGGCAGGACGGCGGGGCCAAGGCGGCTCCGTCCCACCACAAGATCTCCTTCTCGGTCCTGGACATCCTGGACCCGCAGAAATTCACCCGCGCTGCGCTCCCGGCCGTGCGCCTCGCTCCCCGGGAAGCCAAGAAAAGTTTGGCGGAGGTCGAAGCGGGCAAGGACGCCAGCCCCGGGGACCCGGGCCGACAGCGGGAGACCCCTGGTAAGAATGCGAGGCGGCCCCTGGCCCCGGGCTGCCCCGGTCCGGGTGATGCGGTGGAGCGTGTGGGGGGCACAGCCAGGCCCCGGTGAGTGGCCCTTAACGGCGTCTTCCCCAGAGAGAAGGCGCTCAGGACCGGTACTAGGTGTAGCCCCCGTCTCGGAATTGGATTGAGGCGGACAGCAGGCTCTGAGCATCCGGGGCTGGGATTTGTCACAAAAGCCCCATCCCTGCTCCCCCGCCAAGCGAGTAAGCGCCACACCTCTGCTCGCAGTGGACACTCACACCCAGCGCCCGCCCTGCCGGGTTCACTCATTTATCGGGCATTTAATGCGCTTGCCCCGTGCGGGGACCTGAGCTAGGGGCTGGGAGAAAGGCGATGAGAAACTTCGGAACCTGCCAGATAGACAACACCCTTAACATCGCCCCCGTTTTGTGGATGAGAGAGCTGAAGGCTTGTGGCCCGGGTCTGAGTAGCGAGGTCAGGTGCCTACTTCCAACCCCCCGGAGACACCTGCAGAGACTCGGCTGCCCCGCGCGCTCACTCCGCCCGGACCCAACTGTTCACTGGGGCTGGGGGCGAGGCGCGGGTGGGGTGATGGGAAGCTTTTGGTGCTTTTTCCTCGAAACACTTTGGACTTGCTCCAAACCCTCGCGGATACCTGGTGAAGGGTCCAGGAAATTTTGTGGCTGGAAGGATGAAAGACAGCAGGACTTGTGCGGGGTGGGGCGTGGGCACGAGGCTCCCTGGAGGGTCAGGAGTTCAGGTCCCCGGGGAGGCTGGATGCCGCGCAGCCCCTGCTCCCTCCTCCGAGTTTGGCAGTGATTGCCTGGGGCCCCGGGGCGCCTCTGGCGGCCGCGCTTGGGCCCGGGCTGGCGGCCTAGTAATTGTTCCGATCTCCCTCCGAGGGGCCCAGCTCCCCTCCCCCCACTCTCGTGATCGATATTCTATTACTGGCGCCTGCATATCTCCTGCCCACAGCTTGCAGGTACCGACTTCAAACCCCCTTTCCCTGTCTGATCCTAATATTGTTCGATTAAAACTTACCTTTAATAGATGACATCTATCGATCCGGCCCCGCACAAATCTGAAACTCTATTAACACGGCGGGAGAGAGAAGATGGGAAAGGGGGAATTTCACTTTAAAGGGAGGGGGGCGGAGAGCTTAATAACTTCTTTTTTAATTGCTAGGAGTGCCAGACCAAAATAGACTTGTAGGGGCTGGGGAGACCCAACCCTAAACGCACTTGACGTCGATGTCTTAATGTACTATGATCCTGCCTCCCATATGGCTGCCCAGTAAGGTCACCCTTCTTTCCTAATGCGGGTTGTCATTCATTCACTCAACTTATACTGCTTGGACGCCTACTCGGTGGCAGATTTGTACAGAGCAAGAGGACACCGCACCCCTAAAGCCTGTGCGGTCTTGGGAGAGGGGACGCGCGGTGAGGGGAGAGGAGCAGAGCCGGGGTTTGGCTGGGGAGAAAGCTGCGTGCTCCGGGAGGAGGAAGAGAAGGTTTGGGGACCGGACAGGCCGGGTCGTTTCGGGCTTCTGGTCACCGTCCCCTTCTCCCCCAGATGCTGCGGGCCGAGGCGCCGGTCCGGCGTCCCCCCTGGAGGGCTCCGAGGCCGAGGAGGAGGACGTGGAGGACGCGGGACGGCCGCAGCGGCGGGAGCGGGCTGCGTGCTTGCTGGGCGGCCCGGCGCGCTCTCCCGAGGCCCGGGCTGGGGCGTTGGCAGCTGGGGAGCGCGGCGCGGACGGCGGGGGCGGCCCCATGGGGTCCCCCGGCTCGCCGGGCTCCCCGCGGCCACGGCGCCGGCGCGCGGAGCCCAACTGCGCCAAGCCGCGGCGCGCGCGCACCGCCTTCACCTACGAGCAGCTGGTGGCCTTGGAGAACAAGTTCCGGGCCACGCGCTACCTGTCCGTGTGCGAGCGCCTGAACCTGGCGCTGTCGCTCAGCCTCACGGAGACGCAGGTCAAAATCTGGTTCCAGAACCGCAGGACCAAGTGGAAGAAGCAGAACCCGGGCGCCGACGGCGCGGCGCAGGCGGGGGCCGGCGCGCCCCAGCCCGGGACGCCCGCGGCTGCAGCTGGGGCCTGCGGCGGCGGGGGCGGCGGCACGGGGGGCAGCCCCGGCCCGCCGGGCCCCGGCGCTCTGTCCTTCCAGACTTTCCCCTCCTACTCGGCGGCCAACGTGCTCTTCCCGGCCGCCGCCTCCTTCCCGCTGACGGCCGCCTCCGCCGGGAGCCCCTTCGCGCCCTTCCTCGGGCCCCCCTACTTGACCCCCTTCTACGCCCCGCACCTATGAGCCGCAGCCCTCCGGCCCCAACTGGGTCGGGACTCGCGAGGGCCTGGCACGGCCGCGTGTCCCCCTCCACGGAGCGGCGCCGGCGCGCAGGGACCGCCCCCTCCCGGTGCGCGGGTGTCAGCGCGCCCGGCCTTCCAGCTGCCGGGAGGCGCCGCCAGAGGGCGAGGGGAAGCCGGCTGCGGACCCGGGCTCGCCCCTCTGCGCCCGCGCACCCCCTCGGGCCCCGCGGGCCACCAAGGGGTCAGGGACCTGCCGTCTGTGAAAGTGTCCGGAGGTGGAGGCTGTCCTCAAATCTTCCCGTGTCTGGACCTTGCTGTTCACTTTCGGCCAGGTTTAATTCAGTTCAAGGGCTCTGTTTTGAGGGTCTGGGTGTTCAGCGCGGGCCAACAAAGGTGCCAAGAGGGAAACTGAGGGAGCAAGGACGCCCTGCCCGCCAGCTGTGCGCGGCCAGGATGGCGTCCGCCAAGGCTCCAGCTCACTCAGGGTGAGGAGCTGTCCCCTTTCCTAGCGGATTGCACCCCGCTTCACACTTGTTTATTGGCCCAAACCCAGGGTTCCTTCCAAATCCTGCTTGAAGCTAGGAGAGCTTGGTCCACACACAGAATGCCGATGTGAAATGGACTATATTTAAAATGCATCAAACTCAACATTTCTTGATCGTTGAGCATTTAAGATTTGGACTGGAGCACGGTACTTATTCCAAACAGACTCTCTGCAGGTAATTCCTGAGAGAGCGGGTACCTTACTTTTCTGAGTAGGACAGAAGTTTGAGCTAGGAAAGGCAACTGGGCTTTGTAGCTGAGTTGCCTGCTAGCGCAGACACAGGTGGGTTGCACTGCAGGCTTTGAGACCGGCTTGGGCCAAAACCACACAGTGGCCCCAAATGCATTGAAATGATGACGAAGGGCGCCACAGCTCAGCTGACATCACGGGATCTATGCAGGAGGCTACCTGTTTTGATGCGAGATATTTGATATTTTAAAACTTCAGGCCTGGCCAATCAATCTGTCCGTCCCAGTGATTCCTGGATTCCCAAATAGTGAGCCAGGCTGGGAGAGAGCTAGCCCCACCAGCACACACTACATGTGGACAGTTGGACTATTTTTTTTAAAAGCACAAACTCAGCATTTTTAGATCTTCATCTAGGATTCTGACTCGAAAGCAATTCTTGTTCCAAACAGACTTTCCATGATGGTGAACAAGCGAAAGGTGGTTCTGTGAAAGCAATACTTGTTGGGTGTAAGGAGTGGAAGCCAAACCCATGTTCATAATGATTCAACTGCAGAACTTAATACAGGAATATACATTCTAACTGCTACTTTTATTATCTCCCTTAAAAAAATTAGTTCTATCAAATTCCCTTGCCAGTTTTGTTTGGAATACTCTTCCTTTAGTTTTCTATGTTATATGGTCTTGTAGCCTATGTCTCAGAAACCCAGAGGTCCCCAACAATGGCATGCATTTTTCATTCTCACTTTCTTTTGGTTACTTGAGGCCAGCTGAGATCTATATGAATACCATATTCCTTACTATTTCTTGGTAGCCTATGCCACTAACAATTAAATTTAATGATCAATGGCTTCAAAGTAAAAGCACATTGTTTGGTATTAGAAACACATTATGTTATATAATCTTGAAATATCTAGTTCTATTATCAGGAATGATAGAAAATATCCCCCCTTTCTCCTAAATTAAATGAAGACTTCATGTGACTCATAAGATTTGAGAGTATGTATTATTTAATTATGTATTATTTGCTAATTAGACTCTTTTCCTTCTATTCTAAAGAAGAAAAATGTCCTCAACATAAAACTTTCTAAAAGACAGTTGGAGCCAGAT